>JAUJPO010015569.1:0-19759 GCA_032270745.1 Tiaropsis multicirrata | reverse complement strand
TTCGATGCTGGTATTCTCATCGGCCCAATGATTTGGCGTTTGAGTGACGTGAAATTCCTTTGGGAACTCGAACTTTGAATTATCTATATTCAAATGAACTGATTATGAATTTGAAGAAAGGCAAAACTGAAAGCCGTCATCGCGAGTCCATCTACTCAGAAAAATGAGGAATCATATGGATTCAAAGACTGTCAAGTTAATTTATCAATCGATGATATCACCAATTCTGACATACTGTCCATTATCATTGTACGGTTCGATCCCACCATACTTGAAAGCCAAAATCACCGCAATGGAAGCTCTAGACGATTCTATCGTCCATTAGAAATTATTAATCGCGGGAAAAATGTGTGCGGAGTTTAAAGCCGTAAAAAGGCTGTTAAGAAAAAAATTAAGCGGTGGTAAAGTTTGGAACAAACGAACGATCACATTTGGCGTGTTTCATTCAAATGGTTTTGCCTGAGCCGACCTCTGAGACAGGTCGGTCATCCGTGGTAAAAATCACTTGCGTTTTTTGGTAAGACATCCTAAATACCGGTGACAATTTATTTTCGCGCGGTCGCAAAATTTTCTTATTTTCTTATTTCGTCGATTAGAGATTTTGTCTTAGACGGTAGAATCTTCTATGTAAGCTCGTGCTCAATCAATTATTGGTGACGAGAAAATTGTCCGATCTGAAAAGATCAACAAAAAACGTTTGTGTGTATTCGTGCATAAATGTAAGTTTATATACCAAGCAGTTTGATGATCATTTTAATGAATATTTAAAATTCAAAAAGACGACTGCTCGTACGAGAGATAATGGTACTAAAGTTGCCATTCCAAGAATAAAATTTGAAGCTGCACGGAAATCAGCTTTCTATCAAGGTGGAGTGATATTTAACACTTTACCAAAAGAACTTAGAACATGCAATGACCTAGATATATTTATAAAAGGGATTTAAATGGTTTTCTACTTAATTTTCTACTTAATTTCTCTTGTCGCATACTTTAGCCTACTAATTATTCCTAGCCTTTCAATCATATTATCATTGCTCACCAGTTGCCTAATCACAGTCTATTTTCTACACTTATCACAGACTTCCAGACTTTTTACCTTATTTTATAAAAAAAGATTATTTTTATATTTATTTACAAATTAATATATTTTATACATAGATTTTAAATTTTATTTAGTTTAATACAGGACTTCTGAGATAACAGCGTAAATATGTATATGGGTATGTTACGACTGTAGAATT
Organism: Tiaropsis multicirrata; assembly: GCA_032270745.1. NCBI lineage: Eukaryota > Metazoa > Cnidaria > Hydrozoa > Leptothecata > Tiaropsidae > Tiaropsis > Tiaropsis multicirrata. Next base: position 18,518 of record JAUJPO010015569.1, on the reverse strand, counting down.
ATCCTGTATAAATATTCCTTAATAACAATAATAATAAGGTCCGACGAGGGTTAAATTCGTAAATACTGTCCCTACCGTCAATGCGTCATCAAAATCATCAATACAGTTCGGTCTATTGCAGAGAACTGCAGCGCTGTTGAATTTGACATCGCTCGTAGGAAAAGAGTAGAATTCGGATTCTAATGTTGTTGGTATAAGCTGGTATAAGCAGACTGATATAAATAACTAATTTTCATTAGTTACCATTAAAGAACTAGTTTTCTAAATATGAAAATCTTGTCAAGAAAGTATTGTCCAAATTTGGAGAGAAATACAGGACAGTATATCAAAGAGACACACTGTTTACCATGAAACTCGTATTGGGTTTGAGGGGTTTGAGGGTGTGCTCTATGAGTTGGTTAAGAAGAGAGGTTGTAAAAGATATTTAAGCCTGAGAAGAATGTACAAAGAAACAAAGGAGTTGCTCTAAGGCAACGAGCTCTGGTGACAAATTGAGCATCGAATTTTTTCTGTTATCCATGCGAAATATTTAAGAGCTTAACATAAGATTAACCCTTCTGTTGTATCTTGATGATTTTTCATGGGAGAGTGTAATGTTTTGTTTACTCATCGAAATCATTGTTGCTTGATTTGATCGCAATCTACCTTTAGTTTAGTACTTCTAATCTCATTCAATTCAAGTTACCAGACCTTTTATAAAAAAGGCCAACAATGAAAAAAAATAGTTCCTTTGAAAAATTCTAATTGCAAAATTATGGCAATCGGTACGTTTTGAAAAGGCAAATTTAAATTATAAGTTTAAGATGAAGATGAAACTCTGACCACCTTTGAACCACTCATTACACGTTTAAATTAACTTGACTCTGAAGTAGACCCACTGCGCACTAATCACTTTGAAAATCAAAAACTCATAGGTAATGGAAATTTTTTCGATGTATACAGACCTTCTTGAAAGACACAGAAATTTTTGATAAAACAAACTAAACAAATCTTGGTTCAAATTCAAAATTTGAATAGCATGCGAGTTTTTAAGCACGCAAGAGTAATTGATTTATCATCGTTCATTTGTTTGTATTGATTGATCAAACTAGCGTGCTCCCGCCCCGTTTACTCTAAAGGTCAAGGAAATATCGCAGTAAAATGTGACCTGCTTTTAGAGGTGTTACTTTTAGTAAAATTTCGTAAATTAAATGTCATGTGGCGACGGAATTTGACAGTTAAATTATGATAGTTACATGATTTCGCGCATGGTCAATATTTGGAGAAAGAAATGATGAAAAGTCTGACACAAAGACCTTTATTTTCTTTATACAACTTATACGGGCTAAAAAGTTTAAAATAGCCGAATAGGAAACGCTCTTGCTGTGTTTAAATTCGTTAAAAAAAGATTTGAAAAATAAGGACCAGGTTTTCATCTCAGATGTGCAAAAAAATTACTTTGTGTGAAAAGAAGAAGCTCCATGCAGTATGAATAATGAATGATATCTTTTGAACTTCTTCACACAATGTGGTTTATACATCCAATAAAAACTGGCCCACAAAAAGAATCCAAGGCCTAAAGACTTCAAAAAGATTTCTTTTCAACTGTTTTTACCCTCTACAAAAGATTAAGAAGACTTTTTACAAAGTCAGTGACGAAGCCCTAATTCTTTAACTGTCGGGTTGAAATTTATAAAAGGGAAAGTGAAATTTGGAATCTAAGAGGGTAAATATTATCGTTTTATTGTGAGACTTATTTCTTGCGTAAAAAATGTAATCTTCTAAACGGTGAATCGTGCGTGACTTTATTTTGAGATTGGCATCTAATCAAAACGAGTTATTAGAATCCTATGATCAAATGTGTCTTGTATGCACCTAACGAGCAATTCCACTCTAGAGATATGTAAAACGGAGTGTGAAATTTCATACACGTCAATATACGTAACAGTGGGGTTGTTGAGCTGCTGACATTTGCTTTACAAAAAAAAGGGAGACAAAAGAGGAAAGTGGTTGAACAACAGTATAGTTGTCTTTCACTCGACGATGAGATGAGCCTGATCGAGTTAAGTAAACATTGGAATATAAAGATGGTGTCAAGTTGACGTTAACAAAAACAAAACATTCATCTCCAAGATTACTTAACGATTGGTGTGCGAGCGAACAAGTTCAAAGACATAGATCATCATTATCATCAAAAAAGATTTCTTTCGACTATCTCGAAATATAAAGAAGATCACCTCTACAACTTTCTATTCAGTCGATTTTTGATTGCTTTTACTGTCTACGTCTCGTGAGAGTTGAATGCAGCACGTCAATGATGAAAAGCGTCGTTGAGACACATCAAGTTGTGTACAAATTCGATGATATCTCAAGTGATGAGGGAAGTTACACCAACAGTGAAAAAGTGAAAAAAACAAAATTATGTTATGGGTTGTTATTTTTGATTGTAATCGCAGCGCTGGCCACTATTACTGCAGGTGTTGTCTTATTGAGAAGTGCACGAGAAAACCAACAGCTTGTAAAATATGAAAGAGAGTTTGGTCAGACATCAAATGTTTCACCGAATGGTAGTGTTTCACCAACTTTATCTTCAGCACCTCATATGAAGGTGATTAAAGACATTGATGATTATTGTGCACCGTCAGAAGAAGCTTCGAGGATTCGACTCGCTCAATTTCTTGAACGTTGTCAACAATTATACTTCCGGATTCATCCTCATCAAGAGCTACTGGAGCGCAAGAATGAAGCACAGAGTGTTTTGAACGGAATTGTCAAAAGGTAAGAAACACAAGTTTATGAGCTATCTTTAACCGTCTCTTATTTTTGCTTAGCGAAATTTTAGGCCCCTTGAGCGCGACATAAAAAATTTCCTATCTACGAGGGAGTGATGATTTTTTGTGACGCGTAAAAATTGTTAAATTGCGTCCATTGCGTGTATGTGAGAAAGCTTAGTTGTGTTGAATGAAACTATACTAAAAGTTTTAGAAACAGAGGAGAATAATCACGAAATGCGTGTTATCTTGTGAAAATTGACGGGTAAAAAAATTGAAGTTTACATATCTCATTGAACGAGGTGTGATATTTTCATCCCTAAAGTAATTTCATCATTTTCATTCTAAACATTTGACAATTCCTTCTTGACCTTTTTTTGTCAAATTCAAGTAATTGATTTCTCATGTCGTCCACACAAATTCATTTTTTGATAAACTCTTACGAGCCTCGTTATAGCGGCAAATCTGAGATTTGAAATTCTTTTCGTTTTTCGAACCAAAAATAGAAGGGAATGTTTACATGCAAAATTTGTAAAAACATTTTAGACTTTCATAGAGTGTAAAAGGGATAATCGGATTTCACTGCAGGGGTTCTAGAGGGTCCTCTTTTTATCCTTACTTCTCACCTTGTTAAAGCAGAGATACCCTTTAGAGATGAAAGTGTAAAATAAACATCTTTTTTCGTTAAAATAACCGAACTTTCCGAAACTCTCTTTCAAAACCGGAATCGCAAGGCCATAATATTTATAGTAACACTGAACAATCTCAAGTTGAAACCCCTACACCTGAAGGCCTGGTACTCTCTTACACGGAGGGGTTCGAAAAACGCACCCAATACTCGTTTATCTCACGGTAAAACATCATATTCAACACTGTTTTCAACATCTTCCATAGATTCAAACCTGATTTCCCAACACCAAAGAAGTTGAAACAAACAACAGACCAGATCAATGAATTGAGAAAAGAAATCGATTCTATTCAATATGATGAAAATGAAATGAAACCTAAAGAAAATCAAATGATCGCAAAGGTAAAAAACGCAAATGTTTGTTTACATTTATAGTGCATGTAGCCTGGTATCTCTTCTTAAAATGAGAAAGGACAGAGAGGCTAAATCAACTCGTTTTAAGGGGAGGAAATTTTGATTGCAAGTCAGTGATACTTTAATCCTGATAAAGCCTCAAAGGCGGCAATCACCTTGCAGCTTGACAAAATACCGTTTTGTACTTAGCAATGAACTTTATTGTAAAAACATTTTGAGTTGCAAAATCTTCTGTTATTGAGAAGAAGTACCTCTTCACTGATCAACTTTCAAATGAAACTTAAAGTGCTCTCAAGCAGTTTGAGGTGATTGTAGTAGTATTTCCAATCTATTTACCAAAAAAAAAAAAGTTCAATTCGTGCCAATTATCAAAACTAAATCACATATCAACAAAAAAGGTCAAATTCCTTTAACAAAACACTAAACGTTTACATTTAAGATGCAAGCCCATGATAAACACCCATGACTTCCCTTATTATATCGACACTCTGTAACTCCATGAATTCCCTTCATTTGAAAAATTTCCCTACTTTCTAGATCAAAGTATTTCTCTCGCAAATGATGTCTGTAAATTTTGAATCCGGTTTTTATGACGGTGGTTGGATGTTCGGTCCGGAATACTTCTGTTTCAACCGGGTATGCCGTCTACAAGAGGAGATCAGTATCTTGACGTATTACTATCGACCAAAGACGTATGAAGATGTGGAAATTCTGTACAATATATTCCTTCAATATAATCAAACCTTCAATCAGAATATGTAAGTTTCATCTCCAAGAAATGTTTTTAGTTCGTTTTTTTAGCTTAAGATTAGCCTTGGAAACAATTAAACTTTACTCTGATTTCGTGCAATTCAATTCCGAATACAATGAGAAGGATGTCCACTTCTAATGTTTTCCCATATCTTCTTCTAGAGAGAACCTGAAGATGGGTATAAAGAGTGGGATGATCAAATCTAAGTCTGCTTGTGAAGCTGGCATCAAAGCTTTCGAAGAAAATAACATGGATGTATTATTCAAAGGTTCGTTCAATATGATGCCTTTCTAGTTTTTCAATGGTGACATTACACAGTATTCTCCCGACTTTAAAGATACCGGGAGAAAGTTTACATGTCGGTTATTGTCCGGGTTCTTATTAGCAAAAGTATAAAACTTTAGCATGATTCAAGGTATTGAGTCATGTTTCCAGGTAGAGAATTGAGGGATAGATAGGATTGATTTAAGTTGTTAATGCTTTAATTATTTAAGTAACCACCTGCATTTCACTAACAAGTACTACAAGACATAGAATGTTCGTACCAAGTAGTATACCAGGTGCAGCCACAAAAATATATATATGTTATTCTTTTCCTTAAGGTGCAAGAAAACATCCAATTATGAGTGGAAACATTTTGAATGCTGTCTTCTACTCTGAATTGGATAAAAGTGCTGAAAAGAAATGGAGAAAATTCTATCGATACTCCATCGTTCGAACATTGTATAATGCTTTGTTGCATGGATTCATCATCCCTGCAAAGAGATATCACCGGTTCCTTCAGACTGAATATTTGCGACAATGTCCACCGGATCATATAGCAACTGGTCTATCACATCTTCCGGTGAAATTCCAATATTTTGATGGTAAACCGAACTTTACGAAACCAACGACAATGAAATTACCGTTGACAGGTGACAGGTTGGATGGTGAACGATTATATGGCGAAGTGTTGAGGCGATACACAACATTGAACGTTACAGCGCAACAAGTTTACCAGGAAGGCATCAAACAGCTCGATATTTTCTACCCTAAGGTATAATCCCTTAAAAAATATTTCACAGGTTTTTCGAGGTATTTAAGTCAAGATGTGAAATTTGTAGAGAATTTTTCATTGCTTGCTTAATAATCCTTTAGTGACACCCCCTTTTGCGACGGATAGAAAAAACTGTAGGATTAAAAGTGTTGTGTGACATTTTGTTAATCTATATTCGGTTGGGAGAGATTGTGAACGGAAATGCGAAGATAAACATAACGGCTTAATGAAGGAATGATGAAAGAAAGAATTTCATAACAAAATTAATGAAAAACTTCTGACGTACAAACACAATTGACAGTCAACCAAAGTGAAACAAAATTACATATTTTTTTACATGTTATTTTTTCGTAATATCAGTATTGAGGGACCTCTTAAAATTGCGTTAAGTAGGTTCTAGAGTTCTTTCCATTGTAATAATACAGTAACGAGTTGTTTATACTCCATGACGTTCAAAGGTTTATCACAAATGTTTGAATGGCGTCCAACCTCGCATCCGGACAGAATGTTTTCTTTTGGCTAAATATAAACCCAACGCTAAAATCGTTGCACTAGCTTTGTAATGAGAGGTTATTTTCCTAAACGTCATTAGCAGGCTACAGTTTTCCATTCAGGCCTGAGTACTTTAGAAGAGCATTAAAACGATACAGTGCTGTATTTATTATAGAAGGTCTGATTACCTTGTCCGCAAGTTCATTATAACGATATCCTCTCTTGTTATAGCTGGTCGGTATCGCCAAAAATTTAACCGGTTCAAAAACAGAGGAAGAAGCTATCAGGAAAATAAAAAGCAAACTTTCAGCACCTAACCAGTATCATGGCCCCATCAAATTCCCTGAAGTGGAAAGCAATGCTACAGCTTACGCTCGCTGTAAGGATGAGATAAGCGCACGAAAATATTGTCCAATCAGATGGAAGAGTATGGAGAAATGGAAAAATGTAAGTCAAGTCAATTATTCGAAGATTGAATATGATTGTTTCTAATCGTGTTCACGTGTATACTTCAAGGGACATCTAGTCTGAATCGCAGACCTAGTATACAAAACTGTTGGACAAATAGGTCTGTTTAAAGAGCTGAGAAGGGTGAGAAGCGGCAAGTCTAAGGTACATTGCAATCATTTTAAAAATAATATTATTTCTGTTATTTCTATTCAGTATTTGAATCGCATCATGGCGATGATCCATCCTTTATTAAACGATGTTTTTCATTTCACCGGTGAAAAAGTTTCCGTACCCAATTGTCCCATTGAGATTCGTCCTCATTTCAACCCTACATTCAACTCCATGTATGAACCAAGTGATGCAGAATGTTCAGCTCCAACCGTATTCGCTCTTCCTTTCTTCGCTGATAAATACGGACCCAAATTTCAAGAATGGTCAATAGCAGGACACGAAGCAAGACCCGGACATAATTTCCAAATACAAGGTAAACATCGACACAATTCAATATTAGTAATTTTTCTTTCGATTATTTATGGGACATAGGGCCAAACGGATAAGTTTGTGTAACGTGGAATGACCGACGAAAGTGATAAAGCAGAAAGGTTGTCAGTGAATGATCATTTATCAAAAATATTTATTTTAGGTTCGGTGGAATTATTTGCCTCGCCCTGTGAAAATAAGATCCAATCATTTTTCAACGATAAAGGTTTTTTCAGTGGTTTTGTAGAGGGTTGGGCATCATATGTAGAGAACCCAGTTCTCTCTGATGACGTCATGCTGTATGAAAACAACCGCCTACAAAAACTTGGCATGTATAAATGGCAGGTAATTCAATATCTGTTTTTTCATTGAAAGTTTTATGAATGTCCGAAACACTTAAAGATAGTTTCTAGATCTCTCTTTATCAAAATAAAGTAAACGAGAAGCCCCACCCATCATCACCCATCATCTCTACAATTAGACCATTCTATCGTCCTTTAAGTGATAGTAGAGTAGAAACGGAAAAGTTTATTTGACTGATGTTTCAAGACATAAACGGCGGTTAGAGAAAAACAAAAGTGTTCCTAAACCTACCGTAAATTCGCACGCGCTGAAAAACCTTACCCGTCTGAATATAGAGCGGCTTGAAAGATTTTATTGGATGAATAGAGGTTTTGACTTGTTGGGCAATACGACAGTCTACTCTACATTGTTTTACATGATATTTTAGTTCGAATTTTAAAACGAATTTGGCATTATTTGTAGGTATGGCGCGCCATACGACTCATTATCGATTCGGGACTTCACAGCAAAGATGGGCGTAACATGGACTGGGCGTTAAACCTTCTCAAGAAATACGCCTTGGATGATGGATCAGATTTTAGTAGGAAAGAAGTCATCCGATATATGTCAGAACCTGGTCAAGCGGCATCGTATATGATGGGAAGATTGGAATTTATAAAAGCAAGAGAACGAGTGGAACAGAAATTAAGACATCATTTTGACATTAAAGATTTCCATTATCAGGTACCCTTTGCTGTCAATGTTTCATTTCTACTGAAAAATGTTTGTGCTAATAGTCAGTATTTCCTTTCAGTTCTGTGAAATATCTGGTTGATCAGAAATATGGGTGAGAGTTGGAACATAATATATCTATCTATGCTTAATCATAAAGGCATATGTACCTGAGGTTACACTTTCCTTAAACATCGCTTTGAGGATACCAATTAAAGAATTTTACAAAATCAAAACTATTTCATTTTGTTTACAGGTACTATCTTTAGGTCCAGTTCCATTGAATTACCTTCCAAAATACATCGAAAGATATCTCGGTTGTTTGAGAGACCCACTGAAGAAATATTGTGAATACATTTTCACGCCTTTGAGAACCATTCCTAAAGGTAAGCAGAACAAGAAAGCGCATGCGCATTACCCAAGACAACTTCATCGATACAAAGAAACAGCGAGATTCTTGTTATGAGGTATTCAGTAGATGAAAGCAGAAGTGGAGGACGCGCGATTGGCGCTATGACGCCATAATTGGGTCAGGACAGGATGAGGAAGATGAAAGTATGAAATACCAAGTGATTATGAAATAACATCAAAATCAAAGCGATTATCAGCATCATTATGTCAACTGTACAGAAACGGGAATGAAAATATCCTTGGTCAACTCAAATAGACCTTCCATAAAATAATTGTGACAACGTAACCAAGATGAAGAGGTTTTTGAACACATTTTTTTAAATAGAAAGTGTATGACATACTTTCGTTTGTAAATATTATTTTCTGGTTTTTCTACAGAAAGATTTTATTGTTTAGTGTAAATAGAGCTATCCGAAAGATGATGATGATGAAAAAAAATATTCAGTGAAAGGAAATTTTTTCTTGATGTTTTGCTTTTGGTTATATTTTTTACTTTACTTGTTTAATTTCAAAACTTTCTCAATCATCAAGGACTAATCACAGGGATAATCTGTGAACGATTAATTTATAATACTGAAATTCATGTTCAAACCGGCCGACCAAAACTCTTTTGCTAAATGTATTCAAGTCGAACAAACAAATTAGAAGATTGGAAATTTTCCTTAGCTTGATCTTTGTGGAAGTTTTAAGCAGGAAAGCACTTACAGTAAAACTTTCAAAATAGTGATTATGTGGTTCAATCCATTCAAAATATATTAGATATCACTCCGATTTGGTCTATATACAAGTTTTAGAAAGTAAAAAATATTAATTTATCTACAATAAACACACAAGACAAAAAGATTTCGAAATATTTCGAAGCAATTTGTTTTTCTATATTAAGCTATTTATTATATAACACAATACAAAAAATACCCATTGTTCATAACTTTTCAAGGTCTAAAAGGCACCAAAAACAAATTTCTGGTTTCAGGTTCGCTTAAATTTGTCACTGAGCGTGGAGGAATTCGTACGGAATGCAATAGACAAAGGCCTAGTTTCTAGATATAAATCAAAGTGAATAATAGTAAAAATCTGTCCATCATGATATGATGGTGAAAGCGTAATCATTTATAGGGTTTTAGTTTTTTTCGTATTTCACGAATCACAAAAGAATTTCGTCACAAATGTAAGAGAAGGGAAAAGCCAAATGTTCCATTGATAAAAAAAACGTACCTATACCTTGGCTTGTGTAATAATACGCAACACGTAGTATGTATCAAGCCATGTTTCTGGAGGCTCCACTATTTTTGAGATGATAATTAATTGAAAACGTTCTACTCGTGATTGGTTGAAATTCTCTTTCTGATATTCCTTTCCATCGTCCTCGCGAATAAGATTCAGGTATCTATAACGAAGGGAGCACGGTGCTTGAAATGTCATGAGAAAGAAAACTAATAACTACTTTACTGTAGAAGCAGACACAGAAGGAGGAAGATTTTCATATAAGGAATCTGGACAACAAATTTCGGACAACATATTTCTGAGTACCTTCTGTATCCGCCTCTGGTATAGCAGTGTCTTCAATTAATATTCATTACTTTCGTCATTCATTTCGCGACATGAAAATTTCATTTTTACCGAAATTAATTTAGATTATGATTGGTTGATGGCCTTTCTACCTTAGTTAAATCATTACCCAAGCTTTGAAACCCGTGATTATTGTATTTTTATGCAAAAAAAAGTTAGAGAGCCCATTTTTTAAATTGACGAAATAAACAAATTTCGCAGTTTTCTGAACTCGACCATGCGAAATTTTCATGCAATAAAGTACATTCTCTGAGGCCCTAGTATCTCTACAGAATATATGTTTCACCTAAACTAGGAATAGCTAGACATGAGGTCATGGAAGGTGAAATCCATCAAAAATGATCAACTTTCTAATTCATCAAGTAATTTTCTAAAAGGATTTTAAAGACACGTAATCAATGCGAGGCTCCATAGGGTTTCATTTTCAAAACGATTTTAGTTTAGAATTTCATGGATTGTTTGCTGACAGAAAGAAAAATATTAAAATTAAAATCCACTTAATATAAACTTGCACAGAGGAGGTCGATGTAATCAAATATAGAATTTGTACATCAGATCCTATTGCAAGAAAACGATTTCTGTTCCGCACCACAAACGCTCACTGGTTTACCTGTCAGACTTAATTAGTTCTTTATTAAGCAAATCATTGTAAAGTTGTTCTTGAATCTCATTAAGTCTTGTTTCGAGGAAATTGAACATATCTACTTCTAGCATGTCCAACACCAAAGATTTGCCAAACCTGAGGATGAAAAATTAGAGGTTCAAAAGAACCATATGCTGTGTCTTTCAACAAAATATGGCCATAATATTTCCGAACTACCGGAATACCAGGAGTCTTGAATTAAGTTTGTTTTAGGGAAATTCTAGAAAAAAATTAACATGCTAGTTTTTGGCATTCGGCCTTAAATTTAATATTGGGTAAAAACTATTTAGTTCCACCCTCATCTCTTGTTTACACAAGTGTTAGTAATTATATTTTTCACTTAAACCTGATTAATTTTATTATGGTTTCAAAATGTTAGAAAAATATCAATGTCAAAGTACATCTAAAGTGGGATGATGTTAAAAGTCAGCATGAAGGTGATTAACTGTTAAAGGTTCGTACAGGTACATTAAATGTGAAGGAAAAATGAAAAAGAAGGATGTGCACAAATACATCATTCAAAATGATTGATATCTTTGATCACGAGCGGTTTAAAATTGCAGCTTTTTTACAAGAGCTAAAGAAAACAGGCATGATTTCTCATGAATTCTCAAAACAAGTCTGGAACATGCATTAATAAAAACACTGTAATCGCATCAGGAAGGAAAAGATCAATATTGTTTGACATGAAGAAAATATTTGACTTGTTTTATTCCGTGTTTATGAGAAGGATATCTAAATATTTGATATGATTGCAAACCTAGTTCGATACTAACAGAATGATGCCATAACTTTATTGCTGGTGATGTTTGTCCATTCCAAAACACGTACCAATTAATGAATTCAAAAGCTTTTAAGATCAAAAACGAATTTCATTTATATAAACTACCAAATAAATCAAAGCCGCAAAAACAGTTACTGATATTCTACAGTCGATAACGATCAGCAAAAGTAGTACCTGATTGCACCGAGTAGAGCTTTTCTTAACGTTTCATGTTCCACATCTTTAGGATTCAAAAGATTCAAATAGTTGGTGTCTCGGTACTTTAAAAAGGTTACTGCTTGGTTTGAACTGTCCAATAGCAACGGCCACCTATGGAAAAAGTATTTTGTAATTCTACATTTAACACGTCGACAAATTTTCAACCCTAGATCACTTGAGCTTTATAGGCCTAAATCAAGCTTTTCAGAGGTACCAAAGTTGACGTAAAAGCGGACAGAAGGAGACCTTTATTTTTTTTAATTGATGAAGATTAAGTCTTTGGACATACTTTCCACTATTTTTGACAACATCTCCAACATCTAACATCAATACTTGATCCAGTTCTTTAAAATTGCATTTACTTATCCTTGTATCCTCCTCTTCTCCTCCTAGAAATGTAAGAGAACTTTATAAAAAAATGAAAAGCATAACAAAATGTTAGCCCTTAGTAGCCTTTAGTCGTATAGTCTAAAAGGCCTATTTACTCAAGGTAAGTGACCTACCGTTTTTCGAGGTAGAATTTTAAAAATCTTTGCTAAAACTGGGGAAAATGGCCGAAAATGTAAAGGGTCGGTTTCTAGCAAATTTTGCAGTGCACTGTAAGGGTCCCATTTTGAAACCCCGATTTCTGTCCGAACGCACGGTAGTTTCGAGATCGAGTGCCCGGGCTTCAAAAGTATGTGCTGACTAAGGGTTTAAAATTCTGATGAATTCTAAAGAGAGGAGGAGAAGTTTAACGTCACGAATATAAAAAAGATTCCATCAATAATTTCTTGCAATAGGATCTGATGTACAAATTCTATATTTGATTACATCGACCTCCTCTGTGCAAATTTATATTAAGTGGATTTTTATTTGTTCAATTTTTCTTTTCATGCTATTTCTTGCTTATAATTGTATCAATTTAAAATTAACAGAAAAAACTTCCAACCTTCTACTTTTTGTTCTCGTAAATGAAGTTTTGATTCAAACAATTTTTTCCTAGCTTCTTCTTCATTTCTTTGAGCTAGTGCCAAGTCCACTTCTGCATCATGTATTGACTGTAAAAAAAACTACAGTTGTACGATAGATTTATTTTATCAGCCTCAGAACAGAATATCAAGTGACTCCCAACTTCATTAAAATTGATCAAATGAGCTTTTGAAAATTTTCTCTCTGATCTGACTGGGAATTAGAAATGTGATTGAATTAGAATGTTACTTAGCCTTGTACCAAAGACCATATGAAAGAGAATGATCCTTTAGAAAGCATTGGATAAAAACCTGAAGAGTGACGTCAGTCCGTTCAAATCCTTTGGCTACACACTCATCATGTTCATAAATTCGTTTGTTTAATTCTGCATATGATTTTTGGAGCTGAAACAAAAAGAAAGAATGCAATTTACGACATCTTGGCACGTCACGTCAGATAAAATGAGAAGAAGATTGAAACGAGATTGTTCTGGTTAATCACCAGTAAAAAAGAAAATATATCAACCGTATCAACTTACAATTTTTTGCTTGTTTTGATGATCAGTTTCGAGGTCTTTTATTTGATCTTCAATTCTAAAATATTAAAGACAAAGATGAACTTGCATGGGGAAATCCCTGCATAAGGAGGGTCTTTTCTTCTCGTAAACAAGTTTGCTTTCTTAACGTATAGCATTAAAGCTTAATTTTGTGTCGGAAAGTTAAGAGAAACGGACCTTTTCTTTTCTTCTTTAAAATAAGCTTGTTCTTCAGATTTTATTTGATCTTCTTTTTTTTGTATCTGAAGAAGAAGTTCTTCTGTTTTCGTCACATCCCATTCTTGAAATATCGAGATTATCTCTGGTGTTGCTGCTATCTGAAAAGATAATCATAACATGAAATCATTATACATCATACATAATAAACATTCAAACATTAAACAGAGAATTAGGGAGTTACTACCACATAGAATATTGGCTAATGAATGAATAAAAACAGAGTTATTATGAACGAACTGCAACAATACCTGTTCTGGTAGAACTCCATCCGTATCAAGAATTCTTGAATCACCTCCACTTATCAGAAGTTTCTGAAATAAAAAAGTAATTCGGGAACAGTAGTTAAAAAAATCTTGAGTTTCTTCAAAATTTGCTAAAAACCCATCTAAAAACCCATTTAAATAGTTAAATTATGAAATCTTGCACAATGTAAAAACTCTCATAGTTTCTTCTAACCGGTAAATATTACAAGCTACAATATGACCAAAATTAAACATTTCGAAGTAAAAACATACTACATGCAACCAACATACTAGTACGCAAACTAGCAAAGAATGATTGTTACAATACTTATACAATAATAACTGGTTTGGAGGTCAACCATACGGGAAAATATTGACCACAGCCGAAGTACAGACCGAGCTTGCAAGGTCTGTACATAGGATAAGGTCAATATTTTCCGTATTGACCGACAAAACAGTTATTATTGTGTTTATTTACTGGTGAGTCTTGTTAATGCTTTCGATTACAAGAAAGTGACATTCTTCCCTGATTTTCGATGAATTTCTTTTTGATGTTTTGCCCCCGATTAATTTTGACGTCAACCCTTATAGAAGAAGTCATTGCAACGCTAATTCTTGAAACCGTGTTCAAACTGACGAAATATTTCAATGACACAATTTCTATCATCGAAAATATTTGTGAGTGTAGCCATTTCCTTGAAGTGGTCTTTACCGTATTATTTTGACCGCTTGAGAACCAATCAAAAGAGCGCATTTGACTCATATTGACCTAACCAGTTAATAACATACTTTAATAACATCTGTATGACCACCAAAAGCAGCGCGATATAACGGTGTTCGATGAAAATGACCAATAGAATTGATATTGGCACCATTTTCCAACAGAAAGGTTACTGTGTCGATATCACCACCTGAACAAGCTTCTGATAATGCACTGGACAAAAGAAAACTAAATTTTACTAAACTGAAACTAAATTGAAAAGGAAAACACATACTGTGTGATTTTTTTTGGGTTAAGATTTAGTTTGTTTCGATAAATTAAGGTTCAGTAAAAGTGATTCACGCTACAACATGGAAAAATATATTTGGACCGACTGGATGTCATCGGATACCTTAAGATTAAAACTCCACATTATCTACCAACAAAATTACAAAGTTGTTGACATTGTTGTAAATCACTGACCTGTTGTCGTTAGCATCTTCACTTTCAATAAACTTCTTTCTTGTTCTTTTTATTTTCCTTGCCAATGTTTCTTTATCATCAGTTGAAGATATCTTTCTTATGTTATCTTCAACCTAGATGGAGAAAATTATTTGTCAAGTGCAATTGCTTTTACTCGACAGTTCTTCAACATTTACATGATTGAAGCTCAGTTGTAAAATGATGATGTCTTTTTGAAGAGATATTTTATAAGAGTGACTGAAAAATTGTTCGAATATCTCCAGAGCGATGTTTATTTGCAAAGAAATATTTGCCGCGGCAAAGAGTTTTGTCTCTAATTGCCATTGCGACACTTTGTCATTTAATAACAAGTGGGAGTATTTCCCTTCACGAGTTAAATGCATATGAAAAGTGAAATGCATGCGAAAAGAAAGATAAAACGAGGGGTATACTTCTTTTAATATTGTTTTCAGATCTTCCAGCTCGCCATCAAAGGCAGATTCAAGGAATGTTTTGATCAATTTCTTTTCTTGAGCTTTTCTTCTTCGTTCAGCATCTTCTTTATCCCTTCTCTTGTTTTCTTCTTCTTGTTCTCTTCGGACGATTTCTAACCATGCCTTGAAATATGAAAAAAGTCATATATCATTACATTCATTCAACACACTTAACTACTCAATGTTCTACAAAGACACTAAATCATGAATAACCTGGGAAGAACTATTTAGGGAGGAATATACATATATCAGGAAAATATACTAGAGGTAAATTAAAATACTGCTCGTACCTCTTTCTGTATATTTTCTATCAACTCTTCATAATCTTTCTTTTCCTTTTTCATCTTCAAAAATTTCTTTATCGCCAAATATCCACGTACAAGCTTTTGTATCTTGATAGCGGCTATGGACTCTTTTGACGGTTTAGCTGGAGATAAAGTCTTCGTTTTGCTTGATGACTTCTTTAAAGGTTTCCCTTAGAAAAACGATTATATGAAAGGTATAATCCAACAATAATTTAGATCATAAACATTAAAATGGAAATACAAAGTAATGCAAAGATTGTCTTGGTTTCAACACTAAAAAAAAAAGAGAGTTTTTAGGGCACATGATTAAACTATTTTATGAAAATTCAAAAAACTTCATAAACTGTTAAACCCCTTAGAAATAAAAACTTCTTCTGAGGTTTTCTAAAAGACCTCACAAAAAGGGTGTGATAGACGCAATAAAGTAAATTAGGCAGTCTATTTTTTATGCCTTTAAAGGGTCCGATTATCGAACGCTGCCCTTTAAAGAATCTTCCAGATATGTTAAAATATGTAGCAAAAACAGTCTTTTGTAACAAACTATCCAAAAAGTGCCCTTTTTTGTTTCCATAGAACGCTGCCCTGCCTTTCTAGAATTTGACCTGATAGGTTTAATGAAGCAAAAGAAATTACCTTGAGATTTTGAATTAGCAGTTGTAGATTTAGCATTTGCAGATTTTGCAGTTGTTATTTTCTTGATATTTGGTTTAGTAGCTACAGTCCCTTTCTTGGCAGTAGAGCTTGCAGGCAATTTCTTTGGAGGCATGATTACTTTTTTCTCCTGTATTTAAAAATGAAAATTATCAAATATTTCAAAAACAAACTAAATGATACTACGCGAGAGAAGATCTTTATTTGTATTTATTACAAGTGCACTTGATCATTAAAATCATAAATCATTAACCTCAAAACCCTCAAAAATCTAACACTGAGGAGAGTAAGCCATGTTGGTCCTCGGTAAAAGTAATATCCATCATAAAACGTACAGACGCTGTGAAAATGACTACTCAACTCAAGTTAGAAATTTTCAAGATATAGGGTTTTTCTTTAACAATCTGCAGAGGTATGGTTTTTTTGTCTTTAGTACAGTTTTCTGAAAATTGCCTATGAAAGCCAAATAAGGGAAAGGAAAGAAAATCTCAAATCACAAACCAAATCACAGAAATTGTGTATGCATAATATAAATACTTCCAGAAACAGAAGTTTTCCCAATGTTTCAAAATAATTCCATTTTCGAAAGTCATGTTTTAAGGATACAGTAAGGGCTTTTCGACCATTTTACATAAACTCTCTTATTTCTTTTTTAGTAACTCCTTTTGAAAAACGGTTTTGAACAATTGAAAGTATCACTAAAAGGCTTCCAAAATATGTAATTTGTTTTCGAAAAGGTAATCCTCATGATGAGCTATTATACGTTAAATATTTTCGACCTTTAAACGTTGGCGAGTTAACGTGCAGAATTGACTGAACATGTTTTAATGAGACTTATATCATCTGAAAGCCATTGCTTTGAAGAAAATAATCGTGCCAGCGTTTGTGTAATTAAAGCCTTGTTCAAAAGATGTCCACCTTTGAATGTTCTTTGTTGTTTTAAAACCCTTTTTGAACTTTAAACTTGATTTTTTCCTGAACAAAGCCTTAATTCAACAAACGCTGGCACGATTTTGTTCTGGAAACTATCCTCTGTCGAATGACGTAGGTCCCAAATATATCTGCCAATCAAATTCTGCACGTTAACCTTTGAAAGTTGCAAGGTTCACTGCATTTTTCGAAAAATCGAAATTCTGAAATATTTCAAGATATATGGTGTTCTTTTTATCATTACCGAAAAATGTATTTCTTTTATTATCAAAGTGAATAGGAAAATTAAAAAACCCCTTTTCTTTGTTCTTTTATGAAAATTTTACAATAGACACTTATAGATAGCGACGCTTTACATTTTGAATGAGCCACAGAGAAGGAGTGCTTTAAAAATCTAAGGAGTTTTATATTTTTTACAAGAACATCGATTTGAAGAGAGAGTAAGCAATGACAACAGACAGCACTTTCGTTAAAAGCTGATTGTAGCGACTGTACTGAAAGGATCCAGTTACTTGGATTCAACTTGTCAGAATCACAATCGTCGTCAGATAACTCAACTTCGTAGTCGTCAATGGCAAACTTTTCTTTCTGGACACTGTCAGCTACAACAGTATCTTTTGGTGTAAACCATGAATAATCAATATTGAGTTCTTTACGTCCCTCAATTTCCTCAGATTTCCAAGATGTGCTTTGTTTTTTTTTCTTTCAGCTGGAGGATGATGCGAAAGGTTGGCTTCTTTTTTGGCTTTTAATCATACTTTTTGCAATATTTTCAATAGATGATTTCAGGATTCTCTTTTCTAACACCCCTGTCTCGGTGACCCGGTGGGAATTATTTTGCCAGTGGGGATAAATAAAGAGATATAAAACCAAACGGGGTTATCAAAAACAGATTTTTCTCACTGGGGATGAGAAAATTTATTGTTGTTTGTCGAAATATTGGTTGGGATGAGACATTTATGTCGATTAAAATTTAGTGGGGATATCAAACTTTTACATTTTTCAATGGGGATGGGCCTTTTTCCAGTGGGAACGAATTAATACTATTTTTTCACCAGGGGCGATTTTTTGGGCCTGTATTTCCAGTGGGTAGAGGGCCCTACCGTGTCTGTGAAACGGGGATGTTTTCTAATAACTGACTCTTAAAGAAAAACTTTACTTTATTAAAATTAATTTAAAAACAACGCGATGGAGTGCTCCTTTTGAAATGTACTTCCATTTAAATCTTCTCTCTGCTTCTCTTTAAAATTTCCTATTGAATTGCTATTTATTTTTCAGACAAAGACTTTAGTCAATAGGGATTAAATCGTAAAGAGTTTTTCGCATTTTTGCGATTTTTTGCGTGTTTATACATTTTGGTACATAGCTCATCAGAAAGAGCGCCAAAA
>JAUJPO010015568.1:19664-34527 GCA_032270745.1 Tiaropsis multicirrata | reverse complement strand
GGCATTAAAAATAATACGTTTTTGATCTAGTTGACTCTGCTGCTATTGGGTCATTCAAGAAAATATGATAAATTTTGGTTGGCAAGGTTGGAGGAATGGCCGAACTGTCGTTTAGGCCACGGGATGCTTAAAATCTTTTTTTACGCGTTTTGCCGTCATCTAATGGAAACCTGGAAACTTAAGGCTGCAAGATAAGTTTATTGACAAGTCCTTTTGTTTCATTTTGAATTTTTTTATACTCGGCTTTTTCTTTTACATTACGGCGTGATTGACCTGCTTGATATGTACGATTTGCGTATGGCAGATATATTGATCTTTAACTTTCTCGCAAAATTGTGGATTTCTTAGAGCTCAGAGTGTCGCACTTGTTTAGCTTTCCAACGGCTTTTTTAATTGCTTGGATTTTGCCATGTTCTCAAATTTTGTTTGATTGGTATACTTTGTGCAAACTGGAACGGTATTGAATTCTACTTTCGTTTTCAAACATCAACATTCACAATCTTGGAAGGTCATCAAAATGGTGTCTTTTTTGGCATCCCATGTTTGACTGGAGGTTCTCAAGTTACCCTGTTTCATGGTACTCTGCCATACTTTTCACTCATGTTAGTTTTTTTGTTTTCCTCATAAATTTTCAGTCATCAGATAGAATCTCCTGTTTACAGATTGGGAAGGGAAATTTTTATTTTTTGATAAAATTAGTGCAAAAGTAAAACAGACAAAAAATGATGAAAAAAGAAATTGAAGGTCTCCCATGAAGTAAGAGTAATGAGCTCATGGATCTGTATCATTTTTTAACACCGTTAATGCCACAAAATTAAGACATCACATATTATATCAGTCATCAAAATAATCATGTCAATGTTATTAAAAAAATTATATATGACAAGGCAAAAGTTACAAAAGTTACTTCATCTCCCACTTGACCCTTTGCATACTTGTAGAAAAAAACATTTCAAAGAATCATATATTTATGCATCGCGCCTTTTGTATTAAGGAGATTATGAAGGGAAGACAGTAATACATTATCTCCTTAATAATATTATAATAGAGACACTTCAATACAGGTGTGAAAACGCGTGTGAAACGAGTGTGAAAAGTGTGAAACCATAATGATTTATGGTAGACCATAAAATTAATGAATGCATGCATGATAAAGAGTGTAGTGTAATTTGTTTCAAAGATAACATGGACAATTTATAAAAACCTTTTCATCATAACAAAGAGTTTATAATATAATGTTTGAAAGGATTGTTGGATTGTTGAAATAATTTTGCTTTGAGTTTGGTTGCTGTTTTGGTAGTTCTGTGTATTTCTGAGAAATCTATTAATATTATTATTCTAGCTGGTGAAATTGAGGAGGGTGATGGAGATAGGCACTTTCTTGGGTACTTAGGAAAGTAATTAATAAGACAATTCAAAACTTCCCAAACACAAGTTAGTGTGTTTCTTTGTTATTATCCCATGAGTGATGCTAAGCCAGAAGTGAAAATAATTTAGTTATTATAATGCTCTCATGCATATACCTTAAAGGTACTAATTCCTTTTTGCTTATATCAATTTTTGCGCACCAGCCAATCGTCTTCAAATTATCGGTATTAATTTTCACGCACAAAGGCCTCCTATATATTTTTTTCTAGGCATACAAATAAAAATGAAGAAATTTTTGAAGATAAATGCCACTTTCTTTCCAAAAACAAAAAAACATGGTATTAATTTTTGCGCACTCCCTGACTGTGCATAATTGCAGTCTTAAATATCGAGCATTTTTGGACCTCTGCCCGAAATTGCGCAAAAATTAGTATGCGCAAAAATTAGTACCAATAAGATATTTAAACTTTCCGTTTTTATTCTAACAGTTTTACAAACTTAAGTGTAACCATGGACAAAATTTGCTGAGGCGTGCGTGACACGATCATGTGACTTTATGTATTTTCTTTCACTTTCAATTCTAAAATGTACATATCGCTATTGTGTAAAATACACAGTGCAAAGTATGGCAGAATAATGCAAAGTATCCCCTGTCATCCCATGACTCTAACTCTTATTTTTTGAATGCGTGGTCTTTAATTGCATTTTCAAGGCATTAAAAATAATACGTTTTTGATCTAGTTGACTCTGCTGCTATTGGGTCATTCAAGAAAATATGATAAATTTTGATTGGCAAGGTTGGAGGAATGTCGTTTAGGCCCATCACACGGTTCGCCCGGGGTGCGACTTTAAAATAATAATAAAATCTCTGGACAGGGGAAACAAATTCCCCGGACTATCCATGGATTTGGAGGGTCCAACAAGTGAAGATGTGGAGATGATTATGTCATTTTTAAGCTGACACAAGCCACTATCTATATTTCCAAGTTTTAACTTCACCCACAACTTGGATTCTTTGTTTTTTAGGTGTTTGAAGTAAATTATTTTTGGGGAGGTTGTTGTATTCTGCAGTACTGCGATTCTCTGCAATAAGCTGCACTGAACTAGGAGAATGTCCTGACATTTTCCATTTGATGCCCTAGGATGTATTACAAAAACAAAGCACCAATCAAAAGAAGTGACCTTGAATAGGTAGATGTTGAAAATTTCATCAAAATCTGTATTCAAAATATTAGGAGTCAAAGAAAAAGATTTTGTTGAAGATTTATTATATTAAATACAAAACAACGTCTTATTACAGATGGTTCTTAAAATTTGAAAATATTTAGATAAATATACATAACTTTGACAAAGCTAAAGTTAGGTGTGAGAGACAAATTTACAGACATATCGTAAAAAAAGTATGGGTCGGTTGGTTGGTAAAATAAAAATATTTTTATGTTTTAACATAAAGTTTATACAAATTTCAAACACTCTATTCTTACATAATTCTTTCAAGTGATAAATTAAATTGGTCTCGCAATTTTTTTATCTTTTGGTTAATATTTTTGAAATGTAAAATCTAAGACTAAGAGGAAATAATGATTTGACTTGTATAGTATACATAAGATAATATAAGCAACAGGATCTAACATAGCCGTGGTATATTTATATACTAATTTTTATTGTTTTTCTTGAAAAATGTAGAGTTCCTGAAGCTTAAAAAATCTTTACTTCCTTTTTGGTTTTTACAGACATGTAAAGGATCAGGTAAGAGCTTTGTGATGAATCTGTACTACTTTCTGGCATGCATATTATAATTATTCAAATTCTCTCCTTGTCTGTTTGAACTATATATTTCAAGTCCAGAAAATTGTAAAATTACAAGGAGACTTTATTAAAAAAAATTATATTGAAGGTTAGAAAATTGTAAATATTGTAAATAATGTGGAAATAATGAAGAATGTCTCAACTAAAAGAATTTTGATAAAGAGAACCATGCACAATGTTTTTTTAGAGGCTGGGTGTGCTTATTTTTACAACCATTTTCAGCCTTCAGGTGTTTTTAATATCTGAATCCAAATAACAAAGAAAAATACGTATTCTCGAAAAACCGTACCAAACACCTTTTATTAAAGTGTAAAAAATCCTCCCTTGCAGTTAAGATAAGTTTGTTTTTTAAATTTTGGCCTTGGCATGTTCTTAATAAGAGTTTCCTAATTTACGAACAAATCTCAGCCTAAATGTAAACTAATAAATTCTAATAAGTTCTAATAAATAAAAAGTGTGTAGAAAAGAAGGCAACAAGGCCAATAAATTTCAATTTCTGTCTAATTATCCCTCAAATATAGTTTTTTTTCTTTTGCTCACAAGTTGCGTATCACTTATAAGCCTTATGCATATTTTGGCATCAAACTTATGAACTGAGTTGATATAAGGATTTTGTACTCCAAAGTAAATGTGTTATGATCAGAGATAAATGTTATGATTTTAAGATTTGTTCAGTTTGTTTACATTATTGTTATCAAAAGAAAAGCTTGATGTCATCAAACAAAATTATTTTGTCATTCAACTATCTCACTCTCTCACTTATCATACTTGAAATTCATTGAATTATTTTTTCATTCACATTTCTTGTGGTGGTGATAAAGTTCAACTTTTTTTGGTTTGCCGGTTTTTGATTTTTTTCCTCTAATTTCTTGACCGACTCTGATTCCTTGATTCAAGTTTCATGTAACATATTTAAATTCATTTCTTGAGTTTGCTGAAGCAGTGACATTTCAAGTTTAACATTAGTTTTAGCTTGGATCACAAGATTTAACATCTGGCTGTGTTTTGGGAGATTGGGCAGAGTGTATTCTATTTAACTTTCTTTCCATGATTTTAATGATAATTTCCAGCACTTCACTGGCTATTTTAGCATGATGTATTTTGGGATTGTGTTAAGATAGTGAATTTTTACGCACAATTTAAATTCCACTGTGTAACTTTCACATTACAAAAGTGATTTGGATTGAAAATGAAAGTTGATGACTACCAGGAATCTTGACTGCCTAAAATGAAAGCTAAGGTTTTCTTTGGGTTCATCTAAAGTAGTCTTACTTTCATCTTGACTTAAAATATACTTTGGTATAGCATATAATTCATCTACCAAATTGAGACCTTGTCGTTCTTTAGTACAAAAGTCTCTAAAAATTGCTTGAATAAAAGAGACATATTTTTGTCTCGATGCTTCGTTCTCCAAACTCGTTTAAGTAAAGTCATACAGAAAACTTCAATGAGCTCAATTTGAAGCCCTAAAAATGACGCAACAACCTCAACTTTTCTTTCAAGGAGCTAAAAATTAAAAACATTTTTAGACTTTACGACATGGTCTCCAATAAGCCGTCGGTTTGGTTTCGTGGCATATTCTTCATAAGGCTGCACTTAAAAAAATGTTGGTTTGCCGTCACCCGACCCTAGGTTTTGGAGGTGTGTCGGTTGGTCGGAAAATTTTTTATTTTGGTGATATACGAAACTTTCGCCCACGGAAGGGTTAATATTCTTTGATTTGAGATATTCGATTTTTCTTTTTGTGATAGATTGCATAGTTACTTACCGTTTGAAGTAGCAACCCACATAGAAAAATGTAAAACATTAAAACTTTAAATAGTTTTATCTGAAAATCAAGATTAACAGTTTGTTTACATTTAGGTAACTTTCTATTCTGAACGGGACA
Organism: Tiaropsis multicirrata; assembly: GCA_032270745.1. Lineage (NCBI taxonomy): Eukaryota > Metazoa > Cnidaria > Hydrozoa > Leptothecata > Tiaropsidae > Tiaropsis > Tiaropsis multicirrata. The sequence goes on along the minus strand of JAUJPO010015568.1, from coordinate 29,462 downwards.
GACAAGACAGACAAGAGTTAAGTTTTTGTTTTGATGGTTTGATATTATTGAAGAAAAAAAGATTTCTTCTTTGAGATAGCAATAAATTTTTTTGGGTCGGCAGGTTTCGAGTAGGGTCGGTCAGGTTACGGCCAAACGCAACTACTTTATTTTAACTTAAAAACAATCATCCCATTGAAACCTTTTAATTGCTTTTCTTGAGCCAAGAATTACTCATTTATTAGAATGTAAAAGTTGATTAATCACTTTTTTAATTAATTACTCTTTGGACAATTGTTACAAAATGATTGTTGTTATCCTTAAACCTTTTGGAACATGCTTCTACATCCTGTGTTTCTGACCTTGTGACATTATTGTGGTATGTTTGTTTTACGTGATTAAACATTAAAAGGCCAGTTTATATCTCGGCAGTCGTTTGTCGGGTGTTTTCGAAAACCTAGAAGTTTTTCACCCGACAATGGAGGCTCGGTCATCCGACTGTCAGGGACATCGGGAGGGTTGTGCTTTACATAGCCATTAATTACTACTATTGTAAAAATGCTGATTGGGTGAACTCATAGTTAACACATATTATTTAGAGTCTTTGTATTAATGGGATTTCTTCAAACCTCCAATCTTCATCTTGTTTTCAATTTTTTCATAGTTCGAAAGTCTATAAAAAGTTATTTTATTATTTTCTGTAATTGGAAAGTGAAAGCTCGATGACTATAGTTTTGTCGAAATCTTCGAAGATAATTGGCTTGTCTTAAATTTATAAGTTGATTGACTATGTTGTTTTTCTTGTCTCTATAACTGATGTAAGAATGCTAGACTATTACCAATGGAGGAGAGTGTGCTAATTATCCTATCACCTAATGGAAGTGATAGGCTGCTGGTTTTCTTATCGGAAGGTTTGTAGGTCACCTCTCATGTCGCTGAATACCCAAGGTGACGGTCCGGATCACATAAGAATCAATCTCTGAAACCATTAGAATGACGAGGACTGACGATATTTTAGTTTTAATAAGAACAAACCAAAGAAAAATAGAAATCTAAGAACACGATAAGAACATCATTAGCCTTCTGATGATAATTTCTGATGACAAAAAATTGCTTGAAAACATAGCTAAGAACATTTTAAGAACATTTTTAAAAGACTTCAAAAACATCTAAAGACTTTATCACCATATTGTTCTAATAAAAATATGAGGTGCATGACGCTATTACGTCATCATATAATACGTTTGTCAGATTGAATTCGATTGACATACAGATTATCTGTAATTTGATCATTTGCATATTAAGTTCAAGAAACTTTTTTACTTGTGAAAAAAAATTGTTGTGTTGATTTATATACAGTCTGCGTATTATGTTTCAACTTTGTATTTTTATTTGATTGTATACTTTGTATTTGATTTAAAAAAATTGTATGTGGTATATTGATTTTGTCTCGATGCTTCGTTCTCCAAACTCGTTTAAGAGACTTTACTACTGAAAACTTCAGTGGGCTCAACTTTTGTATGACAGAAGGTATTTTGTCTCGATGCTTCGTTCTCCAAACTCGTTTAAGAGACCTTACTACGGAAAACTTCAATGGGCTCAACTTATGTATGACAGAGTTGGATACAGAAGGTATTTTGATTGAGAGTGTTGATTTTCATACAGGGAGTATGAACAAAAACACCCCTCTCCGTCCAAATTTCTGAGGATCCGCCACTGGAATGGGTCACGACCCAGATACCGAACCTAGTCTAGTTCCGGGGGTGGTGTGTTTTTTTAGATTCAAATGTCAAAGGTATCAATATCAAGTTAAGGGAGTGTTCCCTACCACTTTTTTAAGTTGTATTAATACCAATGCAATGTAAATTCTTTATCAGTGAGTACTAAGTTTTTGGATAGAAGATGGGCAGAGTTACCATTCTTTGCCACGGCATGACGTCACACAAAGATTAATTAATTATGTGTAATTAGTAAACATAATATTTTAGTGAGTTCAACCATAGTGTTTGTTTTCCCCTCGCAATTATTAAATCTTATTGGTTGAAAAGTATATCACACAACTTTCCAGGGGAAAAGAATTGATATATGATTGGTCGAAAAGTACATTACAATGACTTTCCGTTGCAAAGAATTCAAGATAAGAAAGAATAGAGACCGTTTATATGAGTCTGTAGCTTTGTAAATTGTGAATCTTCTCATTTTAGAAACAAAAAAAATAAACAACTATGATACAATAATAAAAACACTCACTCAGAAAATAGAATACAAAAAATATGGACAAAAGATTTGTAACACAATTAACAATATACGTCATTCTTTATGTCGGTTCGAAACATGGTGTTCTTGGTCAAGGTAAGTTCATTTCAGAGGTATAACCAATGGAGGAGAGTGTATTAGTTATCGTATTACCTTATATGGAAACTAGTTACCCTCCTTCAATGAGATAGCCTGTACCCGACACCTGAGTTCGATTTAACATCTATTTAGCTACATTTTATATATGTTCGTAACCTTTCTCAAATCTCTGTTCTCAGTTATGTTCTTAATTTTACAGCAACCCTATTATCTTTATCAGAAGACTTAGAATGTTCATAGCTTTTTGTCTTTTAAAGTCTTATGTCCTAACATGGTTCGTTCTTATATAAAACAAACATGTACATTACTGTGTTGAATAATGCCTACTAAAAACTTATTTTTATTTAATTTTCTAAAATGGGATCCGCGTCAGTCATCACCCTACAAAGTGCGGCCAAATTCTGAAATCCGGCCGTAACACTAGGCTTGATCCTGTATATTTTAGCCTTGATGTCGGATGTCGCGAGTTTTTTATAAAAAACATTTACCATATAGATGGGCCTTTACAAAATTGACCAATCACTGATCACGAAAATGCTCAATCAGCCAATCAGGGCAGTGAAGCTGAAATTTCCTTTTATTATTTTATTTACAATAGGATCGGCACCAGTCATCACACCGCAAGACGAAACACTGCTGACACTCAAAACGGGTGATCTACTCCAACTCAAATGCAGCGCCGAATCAAGTCCTACGTCAATTCTCAAATGGTATTTAAAGGAGAAAATCCTTGGGGACGAACAAGTCGGCTTGACCATCTCCTCCAACACCATCAATGGTCCAACTACCAACACGGGTACCAGTACGCTCACTATGAACAATGTAGCTTTGTCAAACCAAGGGAAGTACACGTGCGAGGCAATCAACCCATACGGAAGCACTGAAACATTCTTTGATGTCAAAATATATGGTATGTCAGGCTTGTTTACAATTTTAAATTTGATTCACTGATCACTGATCACTAAAATCCGTAAGGTAATAACCCACCCAGTGAATTATAGAGGCCAGTGAGTTAAATGCGAAGCGCTGAAACATTCTTTTATGTCAAAATATGTATGGTATGTCTTGATAAGTCAATTGTAAATTATAGTCAGGTAACTTGCCCAAAGTATCTTGATCATATGGACTGGCTTGTTATAATTTTGAATTTGATTCACCGACCTCTACCCTAAAGACCACTGGATCAGTCTTCCCACTGTTTTGAATTTGTGTCCATTTTTCTTACAACAAATCCGCCGTGTTGTTTCCCTTTTAAAGAGAAGAAACCACTGACAATTTTCTCGTGAAAAATGAATTCTCCAGTAGATTAAAGTACAATTCAAATCCTCCCTTGAAATCTTACTTACCGTTTGTTTACGCTTAATTTAAAAGATCTCAGTATAGAAATTGTGGATGGGAACCACGGTCCCTTTACGGAAATGAACGTTTGAATTTTCCATAGATATATTGCGGGTCTGTCTGACACGAAATTGAGAGCTTTGTGCATTTTTTTGGTAAAAAATTGTACAGCTGAAGTCCTCTGTCAATTTCAACGTGAAAATGCCGCTTAAAGTAGAATTAAAAACAAGAAGGTGATAATATTATCCAATCCAGTGAATTTATAGAGGTCGGTCAGTTAAATGCACTTATACTTCTTAAAGCGCAAACAAAGTGTTATTTTTTTCAATGGGTTCCTGGGGAAGTTTGTGGCTTGGTATTATACGTTTAAGGGTTTTTTACCAGAAACTTTGCGTCGTTTTCTATGTAAGGAATTGTTTTATGTCAGCAAGGATAGTTGTTCTTTCCTTGTAGATGAGTAACATGAGGTGATAATTGTGTAAAACATTTTTAACAAAAAACAAAGTATATACCTCTAAGGAAGACATTTCAAAAATGATTTGGATTTTGGAGCAAATTTATGGGCTAATTTCCCCTTAAAAAGATCACAGTTAGGACTAAATCTTTTCCATGTTTCTCGGTATTTGTTTGGTGATTTACATCCAAATTCTTGATTGAATTTCTACCTTCACAAAACACATAACACATGCAGTAGAGCACACAACGCACAAATAAACACTATTTGTCATCTAACACACACCAGTATACGCTTCTGCATTATAGAACTTTCGTTCGTTGTCAAACCTGACCCTGATTACATTATCCCCTCTGGCAACGTTCTCAGGCTAGAAACCACAGCTCGTGGCCACCCTAGACCCGTGGCTAGTTGGAAATTAAACAATGTGCATGTGCGTTCCTTGAACAACACTCGAATTTATCACGTTGAGCGGCTCGCCTCCGCTGACAAATACACCCTAAACAGCGCACTTATCATAAACAATGCAACAGCATCAGATAGTGGCAATGTTTCGGTTGTTTTTCATTACCTCTTGGGAAGTATAAGTGCAAGCTCCGTTGTCACAGTGCTAGGTATGGGCGTGGTTGGGTTCTAGTCTACAGGTGTTTGGGAGTACAAAAGGGAAGCTTTTTACAAATAAAACGGAAAAGTGAAAAAAAAATTATTCGGGAGCTTAAAAGATAGATAAATATAAAACTGTGTCCTACATATTTCAATGGGGGAGCTTAAAAAACATCGTCCCTTTTGTAGTCCCAACATCTGTATATTAAAATTTTATTTTTCTCTATATTCGATTTCACTCAAAGGCTGTTGATGGTCGAGCCTGTTCTTTCGCGCCATAAATCGTGTTACGAATTTCTGACGTGCCGTGAAGATAATGATTGTAATGAGGGGTTAAAGTGCTGCGAAAATGAGTGCGGAATATTGAAATGTCTGACTCCAGACCAAAGTCCTCTTTGAAATTTTTCTCTTGTTTAAAAATAGCGTCCTCTATATTTATTTACGTGCGGCTAGATCCTATAAAGTCTTCCCAAAGCCCTGGAGGGGACTCGAAACACTAAATTTGTGTTATCAGTGATTCTGAATTGAGAGCCCTATCTTCAGAATTTCGAATTTAATAGTTATTTATAATAGAACAGCAAATAACGATACTCCTCAGGAGTACATATAGAGTGAATCAGTGGAGGGTTGGGTCGCAATTGCTTGGAGGGCGGGGTCTCAATTACATGGAGGGCGGTTTGTTGAAGATGCATTCTGGGATTACTCATCTTCATTTCAAAATTTAAAGTCAAAGTTTGTTGTACAGTAACAAGAGAATGGTATATTTTGAATATTTCAGACTTTAAGTTGACTTTGGCAACCGCTACAGTTAGTAAGAACGCCGCAACCGTCACCATTAAAAACCACAAGTTGAATGACAAATCAAGCTTTCCTAACTACTCCATTGAGCTCGTTTTATACACCGTCATGTCGGGTGGTAAAAAGACAATGATAAAAAGGGTCCCGCAGACAGATGATTTGAGTGAGTGGACGTTGGATGGACTGAAAGCAGGGACGCAGTATAATGTGACGGCACAAGAGAAAGTCGACTCCTTTGCTGGTGACTTGATAGAAATCACATTCACGACTGAAGAAGATGGTAAGAATTTGGAATGTGATAATTCCATTGGGTTTTTACGCTTTTCCAGAGAGAAGCATTACCTGTTGAGAGTGTTGATTTTTCTGGAAAGCCAACTTTTCATCACTGAGTGACCTGTATCTCAATCCACTGGATCGGGTTCTTACTACTTTGATTTTGAGATGGGTTTTGACCACAAATCAACCATGTTGTCTCAGTGTTTCAAGATTACGTAATTCTACTCGTGCATTGCGGTCTGGTTCAAAAACATATAGGGATGTTTCATATTCAATGAAACATGCAGTGTCGGATGCAAGAGCGAAGAGGTACATAGGTGTTCTTAATCAAGGAGAGTAATTAGTTTCCATATAAGGTAAATATGATAATAATTCCACACTCCTTCATTGGCTATAGCCTACCTCTATATCTGAGCCTGACATATAATAATCATTTGTGCTCGTATTTTTAATAACTAATCTCTCACCGGCTATAAATTCCAGTTTTGTGTTTTTTTTTCATCTCCAGTACCGACAGCTCCACAGAACGTTCGTTTCACAGATGTCAAGTCCATATCTTTGGTTGTGGAATGGGATAAGCCCTCGTCGGAGAATGGGAAAATCGTGCAGTATACAGTAAGATACGTCCCCGGCAGAAAAAGACAACATTATTTAGTACAAAAGTCTCTAAAAATTTCTTGAATAAAAGAGACTAATTTTGGTCGCGATGCTTCGTTCTCCAAACTTGTTTAAGAGACTTTACTACGGAAAACTTCAATGGGCTAAACTTTTTTTACTAAGACTGGAGATGAAGTCCAGCAGGCACGCAACGTCAAAATAACGTTGTGTTGTTGAAACATTGAGACCATGTCGTTCTTTAGTACAAGAGTCTCTGAAAATTGCTTGAATAAAAAAGACAAATTTTGGTCTCGTTGCTTCGTTCTCCAAACTCGTTTAAGAGACTTTACTACGGAAAACTTCAATGGGCTCAATTTTATTTCAACGTTGCATTCAGGGTCGTTTTTTTATTAGAACATTATGAAACTATGAATGATAAGTTAAGCCTTAAAATGTTCTTAATAGGTTCTTACTTTTAATGGAAAAGAAACGTTTTTAGCTGTCTTCTTCGAGCAGTTTTCTTCAGAAATTATCATCGGAAGGCATTTTATAACTTTTTAATGAAAATATTGAAGATAGCAATATCTTCTTGTAAACAGAAATTAGCAGAAAAGATAAACATTGAGTATAGTACTTGCAAGAAGTCGAAAAAAAGCAACGAAAATGGACGATTTTCCGCACTATTTTACCGAAATTCAGGACCAAAAATAACCTTTAATCTTGATAATTAGACGCGAGGGTGTAATTACTATTATTAGTTATTTTTAGTCTTTTCGTCATGATATATTTCCTGGGATGTATATTTTTAGGTGGAGTACAAAGCCAATGGATCATCATCTGCTACTCAAACTACCTCTGGAGACCTAACATCATTGGAATTAAAAGGTCTGCAACCACATACTGTTTACCTCATCAGAGTTAAAGCTGACACTAGTGTTGGTTCTGGACTTTACTCAGAAATGAAGACAACACAGACCCCTATTGGTAAGGCTCCTTTCTACACTTTGGGAATTTGGAAACGGTTTATAGTTTGGATTATTTTTCCCTTTTCTGCGATAGCTGTTTATAGCTTCAATTTTCTTGGTTCTCTTTTTCACCTATAATTTTAGTAATAAGCACTGTCAAAAAAGTTGAATGCATTTTTCCAGAGGCTTTCGCTTCGTTTTGAGCTCCAAAGCGGTCTAATAATGAAAACCTAGTCAGTCTAAAAAGGCCGATCTCAATTTGTCACCGCGCAGAGCTCGCTTGGTTGAAAACTTCTTAAAGTATTGACTTACATATTAATTTCATTCTTTTTTTAGAAATGGGCAAGTTAAAAATCACGACTGCGGTCCATACGAATGTCAGCGTACAACTACGGCTGAGCGATCACCAGTTCGCGAAACAATCTACAGACTATTTTGTGGTCCTCAAATTGTATTCCAGAATCCTTGGTGACGAAAAGGAGGTTCAAAACGTGACGTTAAATGAAATCGCCGATGATAATCTTGTGACGTTGACGGACTTGAAACCGTTCACCACGTAAGCCCCCTTCTTGTAGATGATTTTGCCGTGACGTTTTTAGTTATTGAATGACTTGCCATCCATACGTCAATCTTATCCCGATTAAAAAAATGTTGCTACTAATCCGCGATTATGCCAAACTCACTCAAGTCCACACTGTCTTTGCAACTACATTAAGAATACATCCTCATACATTACACTTGAACTCACGTAATTCTAATCTGTATTTTTTTTATATAAGGGGATTCTACTTATACCGAATCGAGGACCTTTTTCGATTTATATAATCTTTCGAATTATAGGAATTTACTACTCGAGTTTAACTATCATTAATCTCACTAACTAAACTCCTTTTTCTCTTTTGCTCATTTTTAGGTATAAAGTAACGGGCCAGGAACACAGTGGACAGCATAAAGTCAACAGCCCGGCCACCACCAATTTCAAAACGAAAGAATCAGGTAGCTAATCAATCAAGGGAGAGGGAAGTAGACACTTTTCCCCGGTATATTTAAAAATAGTCGCTTTTTCTTATCTATTTTTTTTTTAAGTTAATTTTTTTTTTTTTCGTTTACTTGACTTATCGGCTGATCCGAGAGAGGGAAGGAATCCTTTTCTATTCGCACTAAACCAGGGTAAACCCTTAGCATGGCTTCATCACCCCTAGCCGTAGGGGGCTACAGCCTACTTATGGTGCTGGTACCTAACGATGACCGTATTTCAGGGGGAGGGGCTGTAGCTTTAGGGGGTACCTACTTTTCAAACTTGTTGTCGGGGCCTAAGTAAGTCTTCTTTTTTAAATTATTTTTATAGCTTTTATAGTTGCGGGTTTTAATTTTTTTAATTTTCTTGCCGGATCCAACCATGGTGGATCTTCCAAATAAATAGAATTATGTAATTTTTTTATGAGAACTTTTGGCAAAAATACTTTATACACACCCTCTACACACTCTGCGACCCACTTGAGTCATCTCCACTGGCCAGCCCAGTGGAAAAGGCAGGGGTGTCTTTATTCTCAACTGTTCAGTCCCTGTCACCTGTTGTTATTAAGAAAGAGACATATTTTTTGAAAAACGGCATAAAGCCAGAGGATATTACTTCACCTTTTTGAAGGCTACACATTCTAGATCTTAGGGGTTACCTACTTTCCTAGGGGTTACCTAAAAACCCCTGTGAAGCCATGATTGCGAGGCGAGTGCTCTATCGATTGAGCTAACCGGCCACTTACTAGCCATGAAATATACTATCGTTCTAACTTCCTTGTTTTATTTCCTTCTATTTATCATAGCCCCATCAGCTCCACAAAATATCAAATTCAAAGCCATCAACGCTAAAGATTTTGTCGTGACTTGGGAAAAACCTATTCACGAAAACGGCAACATCAAGCGGTACGAAATTCTATACTCTTTCTTCGATGGGGCAAACACTGTTCGAGAGCCTAAGTTGGTAACTGGCAAAGATATTTTCGAAAAGAAATTGGACAATTTGTATCCCTTTGTCCAGTATACGGTGAAAGTCAGAGCTGAAACGGTGGACTTTGGACCCTACAACGCGTCCCAAGTTACGACCTTGGAGAGCCGTAAGTGTTATTTTGTATTTTCAAGCCCGTAGTAGTTTCTACAAGTGCACCAATCTCTACAGATAAGTATTATTTTTGTGTTATAAGTCGCACGAAATTTAATTTAATTCATCTAATCATTTCATCCATGATATCCATTACGTCATCATTTCATTCATGATATCCATTACGTCATCATTTCATTCATGATATCCATTACGTCATCATTTCATCCATGATATCCATTACGTCATCATTTCATCCATGATATCCATTACGTCATCATTTCATTCATGATATCCATTACGTCATCATTTCATCCATGATATCCATTACGTCA
>JAUJPO010015568.1:0-14001 GCA_032270745.1 Tiaropsis multicirrata | reverse complement strand
TCATAGACAGCCGAACGGCTGGCCGTGAACCTCTTAAAAACAATCACACAAAGTATATCTAGAATTCCTAGATAACTAGTTTATCCAGGTGAAAGATCGATGTTTTTTTTAAAGCACTTGTAAAACCTGTTTTTCCATCTTTCCTGAGAGCATGATGTATTTTCTGTCGATGCGAATGTGCAGTGTAACCTTCGAAGAAAAGCTCATTTCCCCCGCGCCTAAAAAGTGTAAAAGGGGTAAGTGTAGATAGGGTTTTATTTACCTTGCTTTTTTATATTTTCAGTCGGTGCGTATTCCAGTTCATTCGTTTACATGGGAGAACAGCCAAATGCCTGGTAACCTGTCTAAGAACAGATATAGCAATATCGTTGCTTGTAAGTAGTGTATGATAATTTCTGACTTTCTGACTAATCTGACTGGCTCACTGACAAGTTACGGCCAAAACATATTGGTCGATAAGTCTCAAGAAGTTTGTAGACATATTTTGACTCGAAGGATACATATCTTTAGGTAAAATACTGTCGTATCACGCACTATACACTGAGCACAGTGATGCTCACAGAATGAACATAAAATCTACCTTTTTATACAAGAAATAGCGTGAAATAGTTAGATTATATACATGAATACATAATACTATCAAGAGACAAACTATTAATACGATTTAGACGAAAGCATATATACATGATAACAACTGTCATAAGTTACAAGACATTATAGAAAAAGACTTCCAGACCGGGTTTATAGACCGACTATGGTTCTACATAATGCTTACATTTATACCCAACCTAGTTCTTAGGGTTCTTAGCGCTTTCTTTGTCGAAACCCTGGGACCGAGGTTGATTTATACTACTCTGCTTTAGCAGTTTCCCATTTCTCCATTCTTTAGACGATCATTCTAGAGTGATACTTAATCAAATCGATAACGACCCATATTCAACTTACATCAACGCAAATTATGTCAATGTAGGTTACATTAATATTTATGTAAAAGTGTGATTTATCACTAATTTACACTGATGTTATTTACGCTCATGGATAACGGAGACAACGTGGCAGATTTTTCGTCCAAAACAGATTCTTTGCCACGGTATGACGCCACAGTAAACAAAATCTTTTAGTGAATTAAAACATAGTGTTTGCTTTCCCCTTGCAAAAATTAAATCTTATTGGTTGTATATCACATGACTTGTGGCAAAGAATACAATATCTGATTGGTTGAAAAGGATATCACATGACTTTCCGTGTCAAAGAATTGATATATGGTTGGTTAAAAAGTATATCGCATGACTTTCCTTGAATACATGTGTTGTATAAACCATTTACTGTCGTTCTTTAGGATTTTCCAGAAAAAATCCATATTCTCACTGTTGAGGATGTCGAATTTTCTTAATATCAACCCCTCTGAATATCCGTGCGGAAAATTTGGAACCCCCTGGATATCCTTGGTCCTCAAATTCTTATCCACTGGATATCCAAAGATATTGAATTTTTGAACCCCCACTCCCTGGCTATCCTTGGTCTTTAGATTCTTACCCCCTGGATATCCTAGGATATTGAAATTTTCGGACCCCCTGGATATCTTATATCCTTAACAGGGGGGTTACGGACTTTTTCTGGAAAATCCCATTCCTTTATACATATAAAACATCTTTGAGTAAATCTTACACTTTTATTACTTTTGTAGGGTTATAATAAGACACTTCTGTAGTAATTTTTATATTTTTTATTAATCTATATATTCCTAGGGTTACCAACAGCAGAAGAAGTTTATAGCTGCACAAGGCAAGTTTCTATTACATTAATATAATTTGGTTACATCGATAATAATGAACTGTAATTCTGGAATCGTTATACCAACCTCTTTAATTTCTCCATAACTTTTTATGAGACATCGAACCTTTGATAATTTGCTTGCAGCTGGCTATTCATTTTTTAAATGATGTGTTACGCAAAGCAACAAGTGTTATACGGAATCATGTTACAAGGTTGTTTCGCATAACAACGCGAATTTTTTCTACCATCAGTAGTTCTATTAAGTTATGATAGGGTAATATGAATTTTTGTAATTGGATGTAATATGTTACTTCGTGCAGCTGACTACAGTAGAATCTCTAGTAGCAGTACTATGAAGTTATGATAGGGTATTATGAGTTTTTGTTATTGAATGTAATATGTAACTTATGCAGCTGACTACAGTAGAATCGATAGTAGTAGTAATACTATGTTGTTATGATAGGGTATTATGAATTTTTGTAGTTGGATGTAATATGTAACTTCTTGACGCTGATTACAGTTGAATTTCTCTAAAGTGAAAATGAAATCAGTCTTTTCGTTCTAAGGAACAGTGTCCGCTATATACCGCTTTTTAGAGAGAATCCACTGACTATTAATAATTTCCTTAATCCAGGTCCATTACCAGAAACAGTGCTTGACTTTTGGAGAATGATTTGGGAGGAGAACACGGCAACCATTGTCATGTTGACACGCCTCGTTGAAGACAACAAGGTATGTAAAAAAGAAAGAGTTATATATACTTTAATCAGATTAATTTTGGCGATAGTGAATTTAACGAGTGAACGTTTTGAGAAAATTCGCGTGGATTATCCTATGAATGGACAAATTTTACCAAACTTGCATGGTTTTGACAATTCGCGAATCAAAGATTCCACGCGATTTCACAAAACAAATTTTCGCGATCTAAATAAACCAGGTGTTTGTCACCCATTTATATACCTTATTTAAAAAAAGTATCTTTGGCATACCTAGTAACAAATATAGTTTGTACCAAAAACAATTTTACTTTGTATGGCTCATGCCTATAAAAACATCAGCATCTGAGCAGATCCTACACTAATATATTTCCCCGTGTTTCGCAAAGGTAACAAACCGAGGTGGAGATTGAATCCATGACCTCTCAATTGCTGGGTGATTGCTCTCCCAACTGCGCTATCGGTTCGTTACTAATCGTTCTGTTTTGTTTTTTTTAAGATCAAATGTGAGCAATACTGGCCGGAAGGAAAGGCACTGCAATATGGATCAATCATCGTGACTGTAAATTCTGTCAGCGAAATGACTGATTATACTGTTCGGGTATTCACTTTGCATAAGGTAAAATCGTCCTTATTTAGGATGTATTATTTCTATAAAGATTGGTATAAATCAATATTTGTCATTCCTCAGCACGCAGGATAGATCTAATTATTAACCTTATAATGACTGTTCGGGAAAGCTCGGGCATTACTTTGACATCGGTCATTATTCGACGTAATGCACGACTGAACAGTTATTATATAGATTATTACTCGAACTTTGTGTAATTTAATGTTTTTGAGCTTTGTGAATCGCAAGTTTTTGTCTATATGGCATGTGAAGTCATTGCAGTTTTTGTTAAAAAGTGACTTAGCGGGCAATTACTGGCCTGTAATTGCCCGATTGACGTCACTTTAAACCAATCAGAGTACAGCATTTGCGAATTATAGAGTTCGGCCCTCTCGCTCGGGTAATAATATAGGCTACGAATTTTCATCCAATTAGATCTGCACTCTCGTTGTTTCTAAGAGCCTATCCTCTTAATAGAATAGGTTACAAGACTCCGTTTTGTTCATACCGGCTGTTGTTCTAAATCCAAACTAGTCATTTTATCATTCAAAGTCACTCTTTTCAGTGTTTTTTTTTTCTCAGGGAAAAAGACAATTTTTTTTAGCAAAATGAGAGTTTGGAAAAAGAATTGGTAATAACCGCTGGAAACTGAGTTTTTCTTTACATCCGGATTGAAGTTATAGAATTTTCAATTTCCGTCTTCATTTTTTTTAACTGTTACTATACATCATCTGACCTGAAAAGGAATCAATACGATTCGAAATATATTGTCAAAAATAAAATAGAAAATTGCTGGTCTCATTTTATTGGATAACTATACATCACTTTTCGTAGGCCAATAACCCGGAAATGGGTAAACGAGAGGTCCGGCAATACCATTACATGTCGTGGCCGGATCACGGGGTGCCCGGACACCCGACGTCGATGTTATCATTCGTTCGTCACGTGATGGGTGATATGAAGAGCCGAAGACACGATGGTCCTGTTGTTGTTCATTGCTCGTAAGTTATGAGATTGTTATCTGGTAACCAGATGGTAACCCACATGTCGGAAAGATTTAAACATCTGGAAAAAATAAATTTCAGAATCTGGCCTGATCGCGCTTTGAAATTGTACTGTAAGAGGTCTGGATTCCAGCATTCATTTGAATGTTAACCAATCACGCGCTGCACTAACAATACAGCGGCGACTTCTGTTCCTCTCCGATTGATTATTGGCCCACTCCTTTAGAGTTTTAGCGTAGGTGGCCGCCAATACGCCATCGGAATATCAGATAATTGAGATTGTGGATCTGCCAATTTGTGGAGACCACCCTTAAGTCTTTCGTAATAAAGTCTCTTAAACGAGTTTGAAAAACGAAACATCGAGACAAAGTCTCTCTTATATTCAAGGGATATTTAGAGACTTTCGTGGAGACCGCCTTTAAGTTTTTCGTAAAAAAGTCTCTTAAATGAGTTTGGAGAACGAAACATCGAAACCAAGTCTCTCTTTTATTCAAGGGATTTTTCGAGACTCTCTACCTTTTCTCTTCAGAGCGGGCGTTGGACGTACAGGTACTTTCATCGCTATCGAGACAGGTTTACAACAAGTCGAACACGACCAGACGGTTGATATATATGGCACTGTTTGTCGAATGCGGATGCAAAGGAACTTCATGGTGCAAATCGAAGGACAATACACTTTCATCTATGACTCGTTACTCGATAGGTATGTTGTTTATCTGCCCTTTTTCTTTCTCCGTTCTTCGACAACTAGCTTGGAACTATGTTTAGAATACCCATTTTTTCAAGACTTTTGAACTTTGAACTTTGAACTTCTGCCATTTTTTCTTCTTCTTCCACGGACTTATACCCTGCGCAAATTCGTGAAACTTTCTAAAATTTTATTTGAGAAAAAGGTTTACAAGTAGTGGAAAACATCTTTAAAATTAACATTAACACATTGATGCACTGGCTAGATATCTTTCTTACGGATTCCCGTGAAAATTGTGTTCATTTTTTACAACAAACCCGCTTTGTTGTTTCTGATTCTTCCCAGCGTTTCTGTAAGTATAAAAAATGGATACAAGGACGCCCTACCCGGCCGGGGGTTTATTTTTGTAGAGATGAGTGATAATATCAAATAAATCAGGCATTTGGTAAATTAAAGTAAATTCTGTATTGAGTAATAGATATTGCATAGGCGGCGGATGCAGAAGGAGAGTGTTGACTTCCATATAAGGAATATTAACAAAACAACACTCTCCGTCAAAAGGTTTTAAAAATCTTCTGGTATCGGCCTTGGAGCTGCCAAATTGAGCCCATTGAAGTTTTCCGTAGTAAAGTCTCTTAAACGATTTTGGAGAACGAAGCATCGAGACAAAAATTAGTCACTTTTATTCAAGCAAATTTTAGAGCAGCAATTTTTGTACTAAAGAAAGGCATGGGGTCATTTCGGCAGATGAATTATATGCTTTGTCTCGCTCACCTGGCTACTTTCTCTTTATCGATTATATTTTGACTGTAATTTCGCGCAGTGTGATATGTGGTAACACGGAGATTGAACCTTCAGAACTGGTTGGTAAAATCCGTTTCTTGAACCTGGTAGACCCAAAGACAGGAAAGACCAATTTCCATGAAGAATTTAAGGTAATGTTAATCCTGTTTTTAAGCATCGTTTTGATTGGACTAAATGCGAAACCATAGTTGCCAATGTAAAGACTTATCAACATTTAGACCAATCCTATGATTTATATATCTACACATCAGAAGTATTTTAGTCAATTACCATTTCTGAAAGTGTAAATGCATCAAGGCTAGATTGGTATTTTCCAGAAAAAATCCATATTTCTCCTGTTGACAATTTTTCTTAACATCCTATCTTGTTTTCCGGCCTCCCGCAGAAGATTTTTTTTTTTCGTTATCCGGTAACGCGGAAACGAAGAATCTTTCCGAGTTCAGATGTGGAAAAAACATTTTGTGTCTACTGAGGAGACTCCACACCGTTCCGAAGACTTCATTTCAATATTTTTCCTCCTCCAGCGTTTGGAAACAGGCATGTTGAATACAGATTTCAGTCACTCCGACGCCGGACACGCCGAAAACAAACAAAAGAACCGTTACCTCAACATTCTACCGTACGATCACAACAGGGTCAAACTGATGCCGATCGCAGGGTCAAGGTCCTCAGATTACATCAACGCTAGCATGATTGATGGTTTTCAACAGAAGAACGCGTTCATTGCCACTCAGGCGCCGTTGGAGAATACGGTCATTGATTTCTGGCGAATGATTCAAGAGAAGAATGTCCATACCATAGTCATGTTAACCAAACTGGTTGAACGAGAACAGGTAAGAAGACCACTCAAATTTTCCGTAGTAAAGTCTCTTAAACGAGTTTGGTGAAGGAAGCATCGAGACAAAAAAAATTTATTCAAACGATTTTTAGAAATCCCATACCATAGTCATTTTAACCAAACTGGTTGAACGATGACGACAGGTAAGAAGAATAAAGTTCCCTAAGAAAGCCAAATTTACCATACATTTCTATATTCCTTCTTCTTTTCCTCTTCCATTCATCAGGACAAATGTTACTTGTACTGGCCACAAGCAGGAACCGTATCCTACGGTGCAACACACGTTGAGATGGAAAACATACGACAGGAAGATGAAAACATCATTGTACACGATCTAAGGATATCTAATCGAGAGGTCAGTTTTGTCATGATTTTATTATGTGTTATGCATAGTAACAGTGTTATAATCATATAACAAGGCTATCTCATTGTATATGCATTATCAGCAGTGTCAGATACTGGCTGTAAGCTTTCTAATAGCGTACCGCGGCGAATCTAAAAATAGACTTCAATGTCTTTAATTATGCTTCAATTTTTCTGTTTGTACGACTCTCAATCCCATCATCCTTTGCATTTATAACTCTTGCACGTTAACTACATTCAATTACAAAGAAGAAGTAATAACTTTCACGGATTGATAATTAAAACGAAAAGGATTTTGGGATTGAAACTCGTACAAATACAAGTACAAATAATTATGACGCGAGCATAAATAATTATGACGTGTGAAAAGCGGAGCGCTATTCAAGGAGAGTTATCAGTTTCCATATAAAGTAATTTGTATAATTAGTACGCTCTCCACCGTTTG
Source organism: Tiaropsis multicirrata (assembly GCA_032270745.1). Classification (NCBI taxonomy): domain Eukaryota; kingdom Metazoa; phylum Cnidaria; class Hydrozoa; order Leptothecata; family Tiaropsidae; genus Tiaropsis; species Tiaropsis multicirrata. The sequence goes on along the minus strand of JAUJPO010015568.1, from coordinate 6,757 downwards.
TTATGGCTTACTTCTGTAAATTCTGTATCCATGCCTATACGGATTTCTAATCGAGAGGTCAGTTTTTATATACCTAATCGGACAAAAGTGACTTAATTATTTGTGGTTGACGAAAATTATGTCCGACGAAAATTTTTAAAGATAACTTGTTTAAAAACATTTGACCTTGCTGAAATTTAGCAATCTGAAAAATATAGTTAGAGTTTGTTAGCCTTTCTCTCTCAACATTTCGATAGAAAAACACTAATATTCTCACTTTTCTACACTTTTAGACTGGTAAATCATGGCAAATTAAACATTTCATGTATACGGGTTGGCCCGACTCGGGTTCGCCCACATCCGGCACAGAATTCATCAATCTGATTGGTTCAATACAACGGACACAGCTGAGCGTGCAGTCAGGTGGTCCAACTCTCGTTCATTGCAGGTTAGTGTCAAATTTCGTTGGAAATTGGTTGAAATGAAAAAAAATCAATATGGTGCCTCTATGTCAATATCTTTGTCACTAATTGCTCAATTTAGCAATTAATTAATGGCCTTTCTCAAGGCGCTAAAACCCAAACTGATGCCAGAAAGATGGAATTCACTGATTGCTCTATATAATTAATGTAATGGCCCCATTCGAAAAAAATAGCCAATGAACTCCTTTATTGTAAGGAGTGATTTTTTAATAGAAATTAATTTCTTTTCATTATGATATTTCTTATTTGTAGTGGCGGTGTTGGGCGCACGGGTGTGTTTACAACAGTATACAACACCATCGACAAATTACGATCAAATAACGTTATCGATATTTTCCACACCATCCGACAGTTACGTTTACAAAGAGTGGCAATGTGTCAAACGCTGGTAAGAATAATTCATCGGCTTCATTCGTTTTCTGCCGGTTTTGATCGATTTCAGTCGGTTTTGATCGATTTATAACGATTTTGATCGATTTAAATCGATTTTGACCTGTTTTGATTCATTTTAATTTTTCGGGTCTGTTTTAGGTGGTTTGTTTGAAAAAGTCCTGGAATATTTTCGAATTTTGTTTTTATTTTGAAAAACAGACCTCGTAATCCCTAGCAGCCAGAATGGGCTGACCGCAAGAAAAAAATTATTTCGACCTTTTGACTTGGTGATGAACATACGAAAAAGGTTTAACAGGTCATTAATTTAATTTTGACCTCATTTTGTATCTCCTATTTTTAGGACCAATACATCTTCTGTCACAACGCACTCAAAGACTATTTAGATTCATTTGATTTATATACTAACCCACAAGCGTTAGCCTGCTGATGCAAAATATAGTAAAAGAAAAATGGTGGTGGCGAGCAAAGGCTAAATATTGTTAGTATTGGAGTTGATCGTTGTTGGAAGGACAAGTCTAGTGATACATGGTGTATATCTATACCTGAAATGTCCTATTTCAGAGAATTGACTAGTTGGTACTATATGGAGCTTACTGAACAATATGCGATGTTAGTATTTATAATTGTGGTACCACTGGCACTGAAAAGAATATGAATTGAAACGGCTATGTTTATATGTCTTTATAGTTTTATATTGCACAGTTTTCGTACGAACAAGTTAACTAAGTACAAATTTGCTTAGTACAAATCAATCAATTTAAGGGCAAAAACTTTATATTAAGAAAGTATTATTTCAAAATAAGGTCGTATATACTATAGAAACTTATGTTTTGAAAACAAAAATGTTTATTTTCTTTGCAAAATTTGGAAACATCCAAGATGGAAAAGGAGGGCTAGGAGAGTTACAAGTAATTTGAATCTTAATTTCCTACACTTTAAAAGTTTGAATAAGTTTTTTCTTTCTTTAGGTTTTTAAAATATTTTTTGTTAGTATTTATTTGTGATTTTTTTGTTTGCTTATTTGGTATTTGCTATTTTTTTGTTTTTTCCTTCTTTTTGCTTTAGCTGGTTCTAAAACCAGAGTTCCAAAAGTTATTCAAATATCTGACCGGTAATTCGGGAAAATAATTGGAATAAAAGTTGAATTATAGGGGCAACTGCCTGTCATAATCAATAAATAACCTGTGGGTTTTTAACAAGCGAATGGGTGAATTTACTACAGTTAAACTCATGTAATTCGAATTCCCAAGGGGCAGAACATTTTTTTTGAGTTACATATGAGTTTTCGAATTATAGGAGTTTGATTAAGTCGGACGGAACCGAAGATTTTGTTCAAATTGTGTGAGTTTCTGAATTATAAGAGTTCGAATTACACGTGTTAAACTTTAATTTATTCTTACACAGTAGACCTTTCATTAGATGTTTTGTTTTGCCTTGTTTAGCTATATTTCAAAAACCTAAAATCAGGCTAAGCGAAAAAATCCAAACAAACTAGAAAATCGAGAAAAATGTCTTATAAGACTCGAGTATCGATAAGTTGCTTAAAATTAAAAAAATACAATATTAGTAAGAAGATAGTTTAATTTTGTACAATCTTTTCTTATTTTTATACATTTATAGAGAAAGCTTCTTTTTTTATATACACTTTCTCTTTAAAATACGTTTTTAAACGCTGGACCCGCCCGCTTATAAATGTGGCCTTGTAGTCGTTCACAAGGGGCCACATTAATGTTCTTTTCATGGGTTTGTTATATGAAGCGACTTTTTTTGTCAAAGAATTTTGTAATATACGAATATAAGAAATTAATCTGTTGTGTCGTTGAGCATTTTCGTACTACCCTCTTTGTTTATAAGAACAATTTATAAGAATATCGATTCTCAGATTTGGTGATAAAAGAACTATGAAGAAATCACCATTTTGAGCATTGGAATGTATCTAATGAAAGCTTAGACCAAGGGAAACATTTTATATATGTATTTAAGAGAAGATAAGGTGGTAAATTTGAGAACACGTGGATCAAAATTAAGAACATCCGAGCCTCGGCTGAAACTTATTATGGTTCTTTTGGTTCTTATGGACCCAGGGGATATTTTAATGCAACTTCCAAGGAATAGTGGCGAATATTGGGAAAATTTCCAGAATGGGGGTTCCAGTAAAACTGAGTTTTTTTTCTCAGGGAAATAGACAACTCAGCATGCCTAGACAAATATCTGATTTCTCTAGCAGTCTATGGGTTGAAAGGGTTGAAATATGTTTCGAAAAAAAATTCAAAATATTGCACTTAAATTTTTGGGTATGGTTTTACGGTTTAAAAGAGCCCCCTGTTCCGGCCATACACCCTGTCCCGAAAGAAACATCAGCAGACAGCCGTGTATGTATGTCGCTTTCGTTGTCCTTTCTCTCATATCCTATCCTCCATCCAAAGGAAAATGTGGGCGGGCGTGGTTTAGCCATTTAGCGCCTTGGAATATATAGTGGTCATCAACCTTGATTCATGGAAGTTAGATCAAGGTTCCATTCCCATCTGCGGCAGCTCACTTGATAATACTTTTCGCCCGGGTTACCCCATGTAGAAACCAAAGGAAGAGTTTTACTAGGGCCCGGCGAAAAAGGTAGAGGCGAGGAGAGAAGTGTTTTGGGCGGCTGTAATTTTTAGCGGGAAAATTTCGTAACTAAAATGTGGAGCAAGACCAGAACCAGTCCTCTTTTTCGCAGCTGAACAGTTTTTTTCTTGGCCTGCCGATTCAGTTGTGAAATCAAATGCTAATGGTCTCATGTTTTTACATTGACTCTGCCAATTTTAAAATGGATGACTTCCTTTATCCAGATATTGATGCCATTGGAGAATTTGAGAATGAAAGAGCTCATAACATTCGGCAAAATTATGAGTTCATGAAAGCATGTGGTAAGAATTAAATTAACCTTAAAGTTTTATGTTTATATCAGTTTTTTATAAAATCTGTCTTAAATTGACCTGGTTGGGAATTTTTAAACCTAATTTAAAAGGTTGTATACCTAATAAGCTATCCAGTCATTAAAAAAATAATTTTATCCCCAATAGGGTCATTAATGAGATAAAATTAACTTTCTAATAAGTAGTCTTTTATAGGGTGGAGTGCAGTCTGCAGAGAGCATAAAATAAAAAAATATATTTTAAGTAATTCATTTGAGGACATTGACAAATAAAATTGAATCTTATTTGACAGCCGAAAGTGAAAGTTATTTAGTTATTATGATGTTCTCATGCACTACTTTTGTTTTTAAAATGTACATAATTGTAAAAAGTACATTTTGGTAAAATACACAACCCACCACAGTCTGACCCGAACATGGTAAAAAAATTTATCTTGAAATTACATGTCGGCTGACATTTTCGTTCCCCGAACATGCCTGAACATGGCTTGTGATTGCGGGGACCCTTTCCAATTTTTAATTCAGCACAAAGCCCAAAAATGTTCAGGGCGCACTGTGGGTCGTTAAAATACACATTGAAAAAGATGACAGGGTAATGAAATTTAGTTTGATTGTGTTTGATTGTGTATGATTGTATACAATTTTTTTTTAATTCTGCTTACAGGAGCAAAAGTATCATGCATTTAGTTTTCTTGCATTTAGTTTTCTTGTATCTGAGATTATCTTTGCAAAGAGGTTAAGAGCCAGTTTTTTTAAGAATGGGGCAGTTTGGTCTAGTTCTAATAGTTTGAATTTTTTTTTAATTTTTTGATATGTTTTTTCAGTATAATGAACTAAAAAATCCAAAAATATTTTAGTCTGAAAATCCATAAATGGCAGATTTATGGCAAGTTGAAGTTTATGGCAATTTTTTCCATTGCAGTTTATTTCATTTTAACATTCATATTATGCTTTCTTGTTGAAAATAAAAATTATTTCTGGTTGCTCTGAAAAATATGGCCAGTTGAGTATCAGTTTTAAAAAAAATAATAAACTGTTCAAAATGGTAGCCAGAGCTATGACGTTTCAAAAGCGGCTCAAAATCGATTTTTAAGGTATTTCAGTGGCACCTGTCCAGTTTTAGGGAGGATATTTTCTACTCTAAATGACTGAGTTTCTGATAGACAAACTATTCACCTATCAATCTGAGGTGGTTTCAAACAAAAAATACCAACCGACTGGCTCCCAGTGGCCAAAAAAGCCTATGTAATAGGTGCTAAAAATGTACCAACTTTGCCTCAATTTTTAAGGTTAGCCAAATTTCTCCCAGACTTTCAGGAACAAAAGAAAAACCTATGTGATCTCCCTCCGTTAATTTTTTATATTACTTTGAAAATTTTCTTAACTCAAAAAATGGCAAAAAATCAAAGATTTTTGGCTTATTACCAGGCTCTAGAATATTTTTATCCATCAATTTGTTGTTATACTAATGACAAAATGAATAATTCACAACAAAACATGCATTAAGCTGAAAAAACACTGCCAGGTACAGTTTGGGGCCAAAAACCTTTTTTTTCAACTTTTCAAGTAAATCTGAAGATCATTGCGTCCTATTTTTCAGTTGATAATTCATTATTCGTAAAATTAAATTTAGTAGTCTTGGGAAACATGATTAAGCTAAAAATATCCCCCTCAAAAACTACTTATAAGGCTAGTAATATCTAAAATTTGGAACATTTTCTCATTTGAGAAGAACCTTCAAGTTAATTTTTACAACGGTGGGTTTTACAGGGTGCTTGGTTTTTGTTTTAGTGAAAGTGTGCAATAGATAGTGTGAAAAAAATTTATTAACATAATATATTAATAATTTACTGCCATTGAGATTCGATTGATATTTTCCTCCCAATAAAAAGGCGTGACAGAATTAGGGAGGGGGTGACTACTGTACACGACAGGAATTGAAATAGTGATCAAACCATTTTGGGAAATTTTAAACTTATTTTAAAAAGTTATACCTAATAAATTATCCAGTCATGGAGAAATAATTATCTCCAACCAGGTTATTTTTTAATAAGATAATTAACATTTGACTCTCCAGACTGTGGCTAAAAAGGAAATAACTAAAAATTTTTAAAGGCCTTTAGTTGAAGTTTCTCCTTCATGGAGTGAGGATGTGTCAAATAAATGTGAAAATTATTTTCATGAAGTTGCTCTAACTGTTGGAAATGTCTGACCAAAATACAAGTGTGTCAAAAATGGTGTCCAACCCATTTAAATACATTTCTTTCATCCTGTTCTGTTTTTAAGAATGGACTTTACTCTTCATTATTTTGTTTGAAAACAATATTTCGACCTTTTTAATGATTGTTGATTGTTGTTGATAAGATATAAAATTTTGAGCCTAATCATCTCATTTTTAAAAGTAGAAAAATCAAAGATATCTGTTTTAAAAGTTATAGTCAGGATGAAGTAGAGAATCACCTGGACAAAAATTCCCATCAAACTGAAATTTGGCACACCTAAGAAAATTATGGCTAGAAATCTTTAAATTTGCTATAAAATTTGATCTAGTAATTATAATTTGAAATTCTCATAACTTTTTACCCCTTAAAATTCTTAGTTAAAGATTTCTATCCTCAAAACTTTCTAACTCAATCGTCCAACTAGAATAGAACCAAATGTGTGTAAATTTTGATAACATTTATACACTGGTCGCAAACTAATTACAATAAACCAGCTTCGCTGGAAGCTCTAGCCGTAAGCTTAGAAAGATTAAAGGATTAGATAAAATAAACCAGCCGAGACTGGAAGGTCAGCCAATATAGCTTAGCTAGATATTAATAGCTTCAATAAGTGGGCTAACAGATGTACTGAAATAGAGTAGACTAAGACTAACTGTTGAATAATGCACAAAATGTGAAAACCTGGAGCACTGTTTCAATGATATCAAACATTTAATCTATAGTTCATTACTAATAAAATAAAAAGAGATATACAGAGTGTAATTAAA
>JAUJPO010015457.1:0-19766 GCA_032270745.1 Tiaropsis multicirrata | reverse complement strand
TATCAATTGACCCTCTTTGACAGTTAAATATAAAACTTTAACCTTTTATCTTTCCACCTGTAATAAAAAAATCATCATAAAGGAGAAGTGTTGTTTTTAAATAGGGGTGACGGAATTAGGGAGGGGTTGACAAAGATGGGGCAAATTACGGTATTGATTACGACGCAAAAACTTACAAATCCCAGTGGTGCCACTATCATAGTCAGTCTAATACACACTGTTGAGTCTATAGCTCAATTCAGACTATAAAAAAAAATTTATTCCCCAGATGGAACGCACACAAACTTTTGGTAATTATGACTTTTACGACTCTTCCAACGTCATGTAACTCCTTCGTACGGACATTTTTTCTTTCTTGTCACGTGTCATTTATGTCTCAGTTCTTTATTAAGAAGGAAGAAAAGAAGAACATGAAAATCGCGCTGGATAGAATTGTTTAAATATTATCTTTCTACAACTCTTGAAAATTTCAATTAATTTCACCGATGCTAAAAAAATTTAGAGCAATTTAAAGACTTTATGAAGGAGAGTATAGACAAAAACACCCGCTTTTACGGAATTTTAAAGATGCGAGCAAGGACAAAAACTTGCCAATATTCCCTGACTGAACGGCCCTACTTTGGAGGCAGAAAGATTACAACATTAGCTGGGGGCAAGAAGAACTTTGATTAAGTATTTCAAAGTTTCTAGTATGATATTTTGAAAGAAATTTTAGTATGATATCTGAGTTGTATTTAGAACTATCATAATGTAAATTTAAAAAAGATATGAGCAATGCTTTTTGAAATATCATTGGAAAACAAGGTGCCTCCAGCTAATTTAGCTAATTTTGCCTCTGAAAAACGCCAGAGGTCTATGAGTTTACAACCCTTGACAACCCCCGGAATCCCCTGGAAATTTTCAGGGTGATCTGGGGGTCGACATAGGTTACAGGTTAGATTGCATTCTGGGGATTCAGGAACATCCAGAGGTACCCGGGACATCAAGAGGTATCCCCATTTTGAGGTGTTCGGGGGCTTCCCAGGGGTAATATAATTATTAAAATAAAATAAAATTAATGTACTCTCAAGTCATAGAACTTTTCAATCAATCCAACCAAATTCCAAAATGCAAGTTCTTGATGATTTTTCCAAAAATTCTTTAAAATCTTGTGCTAATTGAAACATCTTTGGAAATAATTTCTCTTAAGAATACTCTGATAACTAAAATAAAATAAATATATAATGTAACTAAAAGAACTCAAATATATTGTAATTGATATTGATGTATTAGAAATTGCAAAAGTATTCAGTGTGAAGTATGAGAAGAAAGCTCTTTTATAGGGTTGAAAAAAATCTTCTACAGTGAAATCGATCACTTTCTGGAAATAGGATTTTGAATTAGAATTTTAGTCTAATTAAATGTTTTTAGTATTTTTTTTAAAGGTTGTGCAATGAGTAAAACAGAAATATTGATTTTAAGTGGCATCATCTTAACAACCTATCATTTTTTCATTAAATTTCTTGAAAATGGAGCATCTGGTAATTGGAATAATAAAAATCTGCAGAAACCCTTCCTGATTCTTGCTTTAGGGGATAGTTTGACAGAAGGATTATATGATCGGCAAAAACTGTTATTTCATCCGTACACACTGAAACTCCAAAGCTTGTTGGCAAAAAACAAGAAAATAAAGGACTATGGAAAGTTGATAAATGCAGGTGTAAGTGGAGAAAGGACTGCTCAAATAAGTAAGCGCCTTTTGGCTCATCTTAGCTCCCAAAATCAGTTTGTTATGGCTATTATTCTTGCTGGTACTAATAATTTTATGGACATTATACAGAAAACAGGTGGTAATGAGGCTCATTTTGACAGAAGTTGTATTGACTTAGCAAGGCAAATAGAATCACTTCATAACATGTGTCATAATAGAAACATTGGAACTGTTTTACTTACAATACCAGAGATAACTAATGAACGCACAAGTAAAAGAACTGTCTTTCAAAAATTTAGATATTGCAGAAATATTGTGAATCGTCAGCTAAAATTGTATGCTAAATTAATATCACCAAAATTAACCATTTTGGTAGACCTCAAAGATTTTGTTTCCAACAAGACAAACGCTCAAGATGAGCGAGAAAGGTTTCGCTCAGACAATGTTCATTTTACACCTTATGGTTACAATGAGATTGGATCTTTTATTTATAGGAATATAAAGGATTTGTTTTAATATTTTTATTTATATGATGAAAAGAATCTTCTTTATTATCAAGATGCTCAATACCTTTTTGCTAATGATCGACCGAACAAGAAAGGTAATGAAACTCTTAATTCGAAAAAACTGTAGTTTTGGTTATTCAATTCTAATGAGAGAGAGAGAGAGACTAAAGTTTTGTCTATGTGTACTTTTCCTTAGATCAGTTTACTCCTTTTGTTGGTCGAGGGAATATATACCAGAAGAATTTCACTCAAAACTATCAAACTTTTTCAATTGTTTTGATGTCAAATCGAAGGTGTAGTTTTTTAACTTTGTTCTTTTATAGCTGTGAATAAAAATTATATCTAAAAAAATAAAAATTAACAAATAAAATGGAGACCATTATTGAGCAACAACGTAGGTGCCATGAGGAGAGAGAACGTCTGGAAGGCGGTATGACACTAGAGTTGTTAATGAAGAAGAACAATTTGAAAGAACAAATTAATTCCGATCACCGTGTTCATTTTTTATTGGATCGTTACATGGAAGTTACTGGTATGTGTTTTTTAAGTCACTATTGACTATTCTTTGTATCTGTTTTTGACTAAATATTATTTTGCCATTAAACCTTGAATTAAAATCAATCCATCTACAGATTTATGATTAGAAGTTACTGGTATGCGTTTTTTAATAACAATTATTCTCTTTATTTCAGTATATTCTTTTGCCATAAAACCTATAAAAAAACAATCTCTACAGATGTAAGATATTGGACAATGAAAGAAGATTTAGAACATTTTAAATACTAAATACTACTTTTAAATTACAGATTTAAGAAAACTCTTTGTAAGAAAGCTTCTTTGTAATCATTTTTGTGAATATGTGAATGTATCTAAACTTCCTGACTTCTATCATCAATATAAATGGATGAAAAAGCATAACACTGTGATTTCTTTATTCCCTCCTTAGATAAGTTGAAAAAATATTACACAGATGACGATTCTCTGAGACAAGAAGAAATCAACTCTATTGCTGGACCCAATGAATTTGCTGAATTCTATGGAAGGTTGAGAACCATCAAACAATATCATCGCAAAAATCCAAACGAAGTCGCTGAACCAATGCAAATGGAATTTCTCAGGTCAATAAAGTACCTTTTCGATATTGTTAAAACTTTTACTTTGAATTTTCGATACAAACTTTATTTTACTGAATTATCTCAAATGTTAGATTTTATAGTTTTATTGCATTAGAAACGATCAAAATAGCATAGTAGCGAAAATTGTGGCTACCAATTGATTTACTTTAGATTTACTTATCTCAAACGCAATACAACAAGAATACATTAATAACGATCAGTTTTAATATCAGACCGTTTCTTCAAGGCTTTGATTGAGCTATCAGCTAGTTTATTTTAAATACCTTTCAAGTGTTAAACCCAATACCATATCACCTTGTAGTTATTTTTTAGGGAAAACTTTATCATCATGTAACCACATCTCATTTTTAAAATATTCAGGTTAAAGGAGTTACGTGAGAAGCCTGGAGACGAACAGGAGGTCATGGTGGAATTTTCAGACGAGGAAGGTTTTGGAAAATATCTGGATCTCCACGAAGCATACAACATGTATATCAATCTCAAAGGAATCGAACACATCGACTATCTGACTTTTCTAATGTCTTTTGACCGGCTATTTGAAATCCCCAAAGAGAAAAAGAATCACGATTATAAGAAATATATGAATAAAGTTCTGGATTATTTGTATAGTTTTCTACAGAGAACCAAACCACTTTTGAATCTGGAAAAAGAGCTGAAGGAAGCTGACGAGGATTTCACCAGTAAATATGAAAGTGGAAACTTCATGGGATGGCCCAAAGAAACTGGCAGTGCGTTGGCACATTCAGGTATCTGTTTTACTAATTTCCTGACTTTATAGAATTGTACTGTGCTTTTATTCTAATAATATTCTGTTCCATGAATAGAATGCTGGATAACTTTTAGGTAGAATGAACCTCCAAGTTTAATTCAATATTTATTTTTATAATTAGCGAATGTTCTCATGGCAGTTTTTTTTTTTTTTTTTCAGGTGCTCATCTGGATCTCTCTGCTTTCTCTTCGCCCGAAGAATTGATGTCTCTGGGCTTGGATCGTTTGAAGTCAGCTTTGCAAGCTTTGAGCATGAAGTGTGGTGGAACGTTAGAAGAGAGAGCCAAACGATTGTTCAACACTAAAGGTGTCAGCTTGGAAGAATTGAAATCATCACAGGGTGGGAAAAAAGGGCGTGGCAAAAGCAAAGGAATTGATAATGCAAAACGACAAAGAGAATTGGCAGCTCTTGAATCACAGGTAGGAATACGAAAAAAAAACTCAAAGTTTTTACCAGGAGTGGTGTAGCTATCTCGTAATGATTTCTGAATCACGACACACTTCACACGTAAACAAAGAATAACTTTAACTGAGCGATTTCTTTCGTTTTTTACAATAATAAAGCGCGTACGTTGAACGAATTTCCACATTTTTTTGTTTCAGGTGTATCGATTAGTGGAATTGGTAAGTGAGGAACGTCAAGCGACACGCGAGAACGTCGAACGTAAACAAGCGCGTACGGCGAACGAATTAGAAGATGACGAGGAGGATCATGCTCTTGATGAAGAAAGCGACGATGAAGAAGAACAAACACTTTATAATCCTAAGAAACTTCCACTCGGTATGATGGCTTTTTCAGTGTAAAGTATTCCCCCTACACCCTATCTTTTACTAAAACTCTTTTACTCAAAGATATCTATATTAAAAGAGGTCCAAATTAAGTCTTCTTCTCTGTGTTCGTCTTGTGGAGATTATTTTGAATAAGCTTCATTTAGTGGTACTTATCCTCGCTTTTCCCTCTAACAATTTTTCCTTGTTTTCCATCTGAAGGTTTTGTTATGGAGTTCAAATTTTAGCTAAACTAACATAAATTGGTTGTTAAATTTTCAGGATGGGATGGTAAACCTATACCATATTGGCTTTACAAGTTACACGGATTGAATCTGTACTACCCGTGCGAAATCTGTGGCAATCAGAAATACAGAGGTCCCAAAGCATTTCAAAGACATTTCTCAGAATGGCGTCACGCTCACGGCATGCGTGTTCTAAACATACCTAACACAGCGCATTTCGCTAATGTCACGAAAATCGAAGACGCGCTGTCACTATGGGAGAAATTGAAGGAGGAGAAAGCGAAAGAACGTTTCCAACCTGACGCAGATGAGGAATTCGAAGATTCAGTTGGGAATGTTGTTAATAAGAAAACATTCGAAGATCTCTCCAGACAAGGATTACTATAGAAATCTAATCGTGAAATATATGAAGCATCCTCGCCACATTGGATTTTTAGCGACAAAAACCTATGAGATATTACAAAAGAAAGACAGAGATGCTGTCGATTTAGCCAGTCGTACCAAAAAAGCTGTCGTTCTCCTTCAATAGGGAGAAGTGTTTTATTATTATTTTGTCAAACTGCTTTTATATATTTTTTGGTTGTAACAATATATTATGAGTTATCTAAAAGCTAAGGTCATACTCAGGACAAAAAATGGCATACGCTATTTAATTAGGCATTTTTACATTTTTATATAAAAGAGCTTGAAAGGAATTTAAAACCAAAATAATTAAATTTGATGGTAGTCTGTTAATATTACGTACAGGTACCAGTATAACACGAAACGCCATGACGTACCATTTTTTTAGAGAAAACTTTGTATACAGTCCAGTAACAAATATTTTGTCAAGACTTTGCGTAAAATCAACTTTGTCAGCTTTCCATTTTATACTATCATTTTAGACTATAACATTAGAAAATAATTATATAAGAATGGGTATTGTATTGTTGCTACAGTCACAATCACATCATTGGTTTGTCTCGTCTTATCGATTACCAACAATGCTATATGGAATATATTGATAAAGAATTCAGGTTTATTATGATTTTTTCATTTTTTAATTGCACAATTACATTCGTTTCAACCAAGATTAAAGTTATAGTTTTCAGATTCTTCTAAATCGTACGAATATAGCATAATTTTCTGAGGAGTATGCTAATATATTATTTCAATGATCTATACCTATAAAGTGTAGTTCTCGATAGGCACATGCTTTTCATGTCCAATAAATATTAATGACAATGAATAATGTTATGATTTTCTTCGTTTTTTACAGATCCAATATGAAGATACACTAGCACCTGAGTTTCAAGAAACATATCTTCCAAGTTTCACCAACAAATTAGGTAATAAGTTCATTGTTAATAGCTCTCTTTTCTGTTCAATTTATCAATATCTCATTGTCAGCTAAATTGACGTCTTTCAATAAACGTTATCGTCGTACATTTTGGGTACATTTTTCTTGAGCTTTCTCCGCGAGCTTGATTTTTTATTTGTTATCATTCATTGTTGCTTGTCTGACTTTCCTTTTGTTATGTTGTCTTCTATAAATGCAATGGCATAATATGGTAAATATATAAACTTTGGTCCAAAAAGTTGTAAAAATAATGAGTGGTAAAATGACTTACATAATATCCAGTGGAACGACATAATATCCAGTGGAACGACATAATATTTTTTGAATTGGACTGAACTGTACTGTACATCAACATTTCAAACCTTATCTGAACTACTGATGAGGACTACAATAAGTGTGGAGTTTCAAGACCGTTAGATGCCCTGTTATCCATTAGATAACATCATTGTTCACGGTGATATCCATGGAGGTCTGCCATGCACCTCGTCGAGGTTGTTGATTCTGATTGAAGTTGACCTGAGAAATGTGACCGTTTGGGGTGCGATGAGTTCATTTCTTTTCCAGGTTTTTTTCATGGTTGGCCTTGATGCAATGCGTTTTTCATGGTTGGCGCTGATGCAATATTATAAATCGTTTTGAGTGAAAAATTGCTCTAGATGTAACCATTCCGGTTAGTTGATATTTGTTTGAGGTTCTGATGGGTGCGTTCAGATCACCTGCAGAGTACTCTATGCCTTGGTATTTGTCTCGAAAGTGAGGATAGTTCGTCAGCTGCCAAATAAACAATGCTGCTGCACAATTCTCCCCTCCGACCTGTCTGACTTGGGTAACCCTACCAGAAGCTATACCGCCTACCGCCTAGCTCTCGGGATCAAAGAATTACACAAGCTGTCACATTGCGTGACATTGTTTACCTGCGCAAGTATTTTCCGTAGAAAGCCTCGCATGCTTTACTGGGTGTCTGTGTGGAGTTATGTGCCTTATGTTGAAAATAAAACTTCTTTTGATAAGAAGTCACCTAAAGCGTTACGTTCACGCTGTCTTTATCCTGTCTTGATCTCTTCCCTGTTATCATTTGAAACATTTGCGTTGGACTCGGTGTCAACAATGATAGTTCGTTAAAATGTTTTATTTTTTGCTTTCTTTAGGAAGGTTAACAGGGGTCAGTGTTCCGCATATTTTTGTTGTTAAATCTTTATGTTCAAATTGTCCTGATTTTAAACAAATCTTGCTGTTGTACTTACTGTGTTTAAAGTCTAAAGTCTTTGAGTTTGCTGAAAAGTTAATAAGCAGCTCGTTTCGCAGCTATGTTTGAAAAGAGTTTTGCAGAATTTCTTTCTGTTGATACAGCAACCATGAATTTTTGTCGGGAAATTCCGACGAGTTTGTTCGGCCTAACGAAGTGTCTGTCGTTTCGATCGTCGTTTTTGTAGCCAATACTCTTCAGGAACGAATATTATTTATCGTCAGGTAACTATAAATACCAGTCATGGGATTTTCAACTAGCTTTTTACGATAACTATTTGTAGATGGAAGAAGCATTGAATTTTTAAAATTTTACTTTTATTATATTTATATGATGTCGATGCAAAGATTTTCGCTCGTAAAAACAACAAATTAAATATCTTCTAGCGCATTTTGCTGCCAACTTGAATATTTTTTGTAAATAAAGCACTAATCCTGGACTGATGTAATATCTCTATTTGGAAAAGCTCTTGTATAATGTATTCCAAAACAAAAAAAGTCGAATCCACGTCAGATGGATATCTTGGAAAATTGAACAGTGGTTTTGCTTATTTTGCTTATTTTGCTTCTTTACTTTAGAGAGCAATATGTCAATGTGTTCTTTTAAAACAAAGTCCAATTCATGGTATTCATTACTTTTTAAAGGAAGAAACTTTCGCGGAAGAAACTTTTGCGAGACGGAAAAACTTTCGCGGATGGGCCATTGGACTATATTTTGCGAGAATTAACTTTCGCGAATGGCCCATTTGACTGGGTTTCACAAGAATTAACTTTCGCGAAAAATTTCGGGTGAAAATAACATATTTTGTGGGAATTAACTTCGCGAATGACTCGAAGTCACATATTTCGGGGGAATTAACTTTCGCGAATTAAGACGTTCAGCATTTTTCGAGGGAACTTCTTTTCGCGATTTTATAGAAAACTCACGAACTCGCGAAAGTTTCTTCCTTTAAAGTACCGTAATCTATTCTACGGAAACATTTCAAAAAACCAGGTGTTTGCCACTAGTTTTATTGTTAAAAAACTTAAACTTGTAGCAAATACCCGGATCTTTTTAGGATGTTTCCGTATAAAAGATTACGTAATGGATACCATGAAAAGCTCATAGGACTGGAGACGAGGTTGAGCTTTACGTCAATGATTGATGATGTGGTTGACGTACCATTTAATTCACATGTTTACCATTTTCCATCATAAATATTATAATTCGATATGACGGATTCCAGGAAGTCAGTTTTTATTTTGTTTGTTTGGCCGCTTTCTTTCGTTATTTTTGTTGTTTTGTTGTTTTGTCATTACATAAAATTGCATCAAGTAAAAAAGAAAATTATCCGAAATCGTTACCACTCATAGGTTCCCACAGCGACCCGTCACACTCTCACGTTCAATAGATTGAAATTGAAAAAAAACGTTGAAAGTTCGTCTCGCTCATTTCCTGGTTTACAATTTATTACCAATTTTAATTGAATTATATAACCTGCTTAAAAAATAATTTTGAAAATCATCAAAGTTTACAAAAAGTCGAGGAATTGTCCCTCCCCAAACCCAAAAGTATCTGAATGCGATAAGTTGTCACTGACAAAATGGTCAGTAAAGATGGTCGTCGAAAAATTGGTAGTGTTTTAGGTTTGTAATGATTGGCTTCTAAATTGACTTTTACGTTCAACCACGGTCATAAGGATGTAGACTTTTTTTAAATAGTCTACAGACCTTTTGTTTGTGATTGTTCATGAATTCAATAAATAGATAGATGCACATAAACAGCAAACTTTTTGGAATTGTTGACCACAACTTAGGGGTAGCTTCGGATGCATTATCATCTGATTGAATGAAAAATGGTTGTTTTTGGTAATTAATTGATTAATTAGTGAAGTCATTTTCATTCATTAAGAAAACTTTTTTTCTGGATATCCGCATTCCTGAGTATGTTGTGATGATGTCCTCTCTTAAACTGTTGAAAGGTTTTTTTACGTGTTGAATCTTTTTTGTTGCCACGTCTTTCAGGAATAGCTACAGTTCTGTTGAAAGGTTTTCTCATGTGTTGAATTGCCACGTCTTTCAGGAATAGCTACAGCTCATCACTCAACTCTGGTTGTTGACTTTTGCAAGGAATTAACCTAAAAGAGATCTTAATGAGATTTAACAGAATCTTACAATGCTGGAAAAAAAGGTCTGTAGATTTTTACAAATGAGCTCCTTTCTTAAAGGTTCATGTAAATAAGGCCAGCTATTGCTACCAGATGCCAATAGACCACTTAGGGTTAAGAGGGCAGTTGTACCTGTGTTTTTGGTGATTTCCTGAAAGTCGACACAACCTTTTGAGCGACGTTACATTTCATGGCTATTATAATGGTCACATTGACGACCTTTCCACCATTAACTTTCGTTTACGTAATCATGCTATTTCTACTCCTAATCTTTGGCAAAGCTCTGTGTAACCAATATAAAACAACAATATATTTACTACTGTCTTGATTTCCAAATAAATGATCGATGAATCCTATATTATCCGGTACGTGAGCTTTAAGGAGGAGATTTAAGGAACGTCAGCAATGTTGCCAGACAATTACCTTCTTTTTTTGTGATATAATAGAATTTAGAATTTTTAATGGTTTCTTACTTCCCTAGAAAGACAAAGGATTGTAAATCAAACAATGGGTTATTGATATAGTGATTGTCTGAGTTTTCGACCTAAAAGAAATTCTTCAAGCTTTTTGAATGAAATTTTGAACATTTCATGCTCAACATGGCAAGCTATTAAAAGCTTGATGTGTCACCTTTTGATAGGAACCTTTGTGGGCTGATTTATTTTCGTTGTTTTTCCTTCCCTATCAAGATCCGCTATTCAATTGATTCCTATCTATTCTTCTTCTTCTACTTCTGAATAGCTACTGTCAAAAGGTATGAAGTTATGTAAAAATAAAAGATATATAAAGTAGTGAAAGGAATATAGAGATGGCTGTCTGAAAAAAAATCTAATTAATTAACTTGATATGTAAACAAGAATTCCTTCCTTGGCTATCACTTTGACAAAAACATTGAAATGAGAGCGAAGTAAAGTGATGATTTAACAATGACGTCTTTTGTCATTCTTTTTTTATCATTTCATAATTAGCCCTTTCCATCCCTTTCCTTGCGTTCCTTTGTTTTTGCTTGCTGTGTGTGTCTTTTTCTTCTCTCTCTCTCTCTGATTTTTCCTCAATTCAATATGGCGGCATTGGTTTTGTTGTGTGGCATTTGATACGTAAACCGAAAACTATGAAAAACATCCTATTTCCCTTTCTCACTTTGGCCACCAAAATGTACGAAAGTATTTATATCGTAGTTATTCACTGGCCAACCTTCAGATAAACATAATTCACATATTGCTTTTTAACCCAATTTTGGTTTCATGGTAGTAAAACAGAGCACAGATTATGTGTGATTTATGCCTTGAAACGTTTAAATCCGTACCAGATTGCAAAGAGCCAAAGCTATGCTAACACCAGTCAAGTCAGATTATTGTCAACGCACATAGCTTGAAAGCATGTCTTAATACTTGGGAAATCTCTGCCATCTGTTTTGTTCAAAAGATAGATTTCACATGATACTATGTTGACAGAGTGTTGACACTTTCAGTCAGATCTAATCTTAACCTTATATCTGATATCGTTGAAACCGTTTTCAGTGGTTTTGATCATCGTTTACAATAAGGGTTTCCTTGTGATTTTGGTTATAGATAGACATACCTGAGGCCATGTACAACAAAGTTTTGTCTGTTTTCTTTCTTCTATTATCATAATAGAAGCAAGGAGCTGAGGAGGATAATTCCATTACAAAATGAAAGCCTGGGGAAAACGGACGGAATCATGCTATTAAAGCATTGTTGGGTCCCATCTGTTCTTTTGATTACTTTCAATTATACAAGGGAACAAACAAAATAATGATAAATTTCCTTATAAGGTTTCGGTCCTTCCTTGATTGGAAGAGAATTATAATTATTGTCATACATAGATCACTGGCATGGATTATTTTTTCAAACCATTTCATTCAGCCGCTTTTGTGGACGTCAGGCATGACACCATTTGAATTTTTACGTAAAAACAGCGATCACATTGTTTGAACTAGCTAGGCGTTAAGTGTGTCATCAACACGAGACTTTAATGTTATAGAAATTCACGGATGGAAATTCCCCTCTAAAACCTGTAGTAAACCATCAGAAAAACGCTCAAGTGGATTTTTAAAAATAAGACGGAAAACCCCCCGCCCATAGCT
The DNA here is from genome assembly GCA_032270745.1 of Tiaropsis multicirrata. Lineage (NCBI taxonomy): Eukaryota > Metazoa > Cnidaria > Hydrozoa > Leptothecata > Tiaropsidae > Tiaropsis > Tiaropsis multicirrata. The sequence goes on along the minus strand of JAUJPO010015457.1, from coordinate 7,815 downwards.
GTAAAACGTTTTCTAGAATATTCCCACGATTAATTAGTGAACTCATTATCACTTTCGTTAGTCTATTACGCCACGCAGTGAATTTTCTCAGAAGAATGCGATTGGAAAAGCAATAAACACAAGCAGGCCTTGTTCTGCGTAAAGTTTGCAACGTCATTTGATAATTATTAAATCAGCATATATTTGAACTGGATGAGATCAGCAACTTGTTGGTTTTTCATTGAATTGCTCAAAGTCCAATATATTGTCCACAATTGTCCATTGATCGATTGTTAAAAGATTATAAAATTCCTATTTTGTGTAATACCGAATACTAGCTAATTTGAACTAAAAATGATTTTGTATTCAGGCCTTTTTTAAATACAAGATTATTTTGTCGTGTATTATACAGTAGACCATGATTAAATAGTATACTTTAGCCCAGTCCAGAAACGATTCAACTAGTAACTAGCTGCTCGATGAAAGTACAACAGTTTTAAAGAAAGTTGATTAAATAAGTTGACACGAGACAATATTATCATTTAGTTTTCAATATCTTGATAAATTATCTTTACGTCATTTTGTTGTTTTCGAACTAAATAATAATATAATCTTTTTATAATTAATAATTTTAAACAATATTTGACAAAAATTATTTTATGTCAGTATAATAAATTAAAGTTTTTTCATTCTCTCTCTGAATAATAATATAATAAATAATAACAAGTTTGGTTTTTTTTATCATCGGATTTATACAAGGTAAAAAAATAATATTTATATAAAACTTTTGTTTTTTCAAGGCCAAAAAGAAATATAATAAATAATTAAAGCAACACTAAGGCCTTGAACTAAATTATCTTAAAACTAGTCATCAAATGTACAAAAAAATATATTATTCACAACTGCATCAAAAAGGGTCGAAAAATTGTTTTAAAGTTTCTATAAAAAAAAAGTTGAATGCGTCTCTCGCAAGAACGAACGGTTGTTTGGTGCAAGTATACCAACAACATTCGGGTCACCGACTTTCTCCGAGCCCGCAGAGAAAAATAACCGAGAAAAAAATTGTCGTTTTTCGTCACAGTTTGTAAGCAACTCCCGAGGAATGAGCGCCTCAGTTACTGTTTTGTCTAAGACTGCACAGCACGGTGTCAGCAGAATGGTTGATCCAAAATTATTTTCTCAAAGTTTTCTCTTGCGACCTCTCAATGGTGTGAATTCATAGGTGTTATTATGAGAAGCTGTTTTGTTTGGCCGTTCGCCCAATCTTGGTTTGCCGTTGTTCTTAATGCCTATTTGCCATGTCTTATGCATCACTGATGTGAAGATGGTTCGTTTGGTTTTCTCACCAAATGTCTCCTTGAATATGCAATTGATGTCGTTACCATTAGCCTGTAAAATATAATGAGAAATTCGGTTAAACTGATGTTTCAAAAGGTCACACATGTCTGACAAGACCACCCAAAGCAAAGAAAGTGGGGCGTGTCTGAGGGCGGATCAAGTAACGGCAAAAGCAGTTGATCGTCACACACGGGACAAGCGTGAGAATATTGAGAGCATTTTGCCTTTTCTTTCGTATCCTTCCGAACGTTCAGCTATCACCTTGTTGTCAAAGTTTTGAGGTCGGGTCAAGGCAATAATAAAATTTAGGCGGAACAAACACTTCATGTCATTTTCTCTAATAAACGTACAAAACGATACTACAGAACAATGCGTCATAGGTGACGTAATGTTTGACTGAAAGTATCTGTGCAGCGCAGACCTGGAAAGCCAGACTTGAAGGCGTTAATTTGGCGACACCGTGACGTGTTAATCTTTTAAAGAAGTGCTAACTGTTTTTACCTGAGCTACGAGTTTCGATGTTCTTGGGTTAAAACATATAAAGTTGGATGTGTGTTCGCCTTTGATTCGAATGACATCATAACCCACTGATTCAATGATCAAATCCACTAAAAATTTAAGAAAAAATAAAATTAGTTTCAATGCACTTCTGGTTTGCCATAAAAAGGATAGAGGGCGTTGTAAAAACTATTGATTTATTTTCGTAAGAGATGTCGGATTTGATGTTGTGTACTATGCTATTAACAGTATTGATGAAAAGACATTAATCCTCTTGTTTTGGCAACAAATAAAAACAAACTCTAAATTTGACAAAATCACGTGGGTTTATACCAATGGAATTCAGAATCTGAAATCATTTCCATAGTCCTATATCTATGTTATTCTCACCATATATTGAATCTGCATCTCCTTTGGCGTCCACTTTCTTCTCTTTAACCTGAAGATAGTTTTTACTTTTTGGTGAAAACAATTTCATTTTGCGTCGATGAGATACGTTCAATTTTCCGCGCTTCATGATATCGTCAAGAATGAGATCTTCTTGTCCAATTAAATGAGTTTTCTATGGAGAAAAAAGAAGAAATTCAAATTTGATTAATTTCAAGCTAAAAGTATAGAACGATTCAGAAAAGACATAGTTGTTTGATATGAAAACAACTTGTACTTGTGCAGTACGAGCACTCAATTTGCTTGATTTGCTTATATACGATGCGGTTTCCTCCTAGAGGTTTGTCGTTTGATGTTCATTCTATAGAACGTTTCCTTTTATTGCCAAATCAGAAAACCGAAAAAAAGAAAGAAAATGTTTTCTAGTTGCTATGACATGGTTCTTGAAGTTTTTCTTTTTCTTTTTCTTGAAAAGATCTTGTGACACAAAAATCCTTCAAATTTTTCCTCGTCTTTCTTTTGATCACTGAAAAAGTCGACATTTTTTACTTCCCGGTTTTGTCGTTTTCTTAATTAGTTAGTTTACTACATATGGTTAATTAGTGTGTTTTTCTTGTTGAGAATTAATGATAGGAATGGAAACTGGCATTTTATGCCAGACATTACATTCAAGATAAGTCTTATCAAGATTCATTTTTTTAAGAAAGTACATAAAATATGCGATCCTCTTAAAAAATGTGATCGAAAAGTTTTATTGAACTTGATAATGTCAACTACTCATCTTATACACATTACGATAGAAGTGTGTGGCAGAGAGGTGGGTTGGTACCAACATCACACAAGATGTTTTGATAACTAGACAAGCCACTTGAACTTCTAGTCAAGTGAATTGAGATTTGGTCGCCTGTCTAGGTGGTAGTGGCAGTACCACACGATTATATGAGAAATTGTTGATAATTTAAAAAATGCTTACCACTGGTTTGCTTGGTCTGCATAATGCCAATCTATTGATGAGAAAATGAAAAAAAGAAGATTAGAAATTGAATAACCTTTATTCTTAAGTTATTGTTATGTTTCAATTTCTACCAGTTCAAATTATGGGCACAATAAGTTTCTTCTTAAATATTGAAGTCTACAGTATCTTTACAACGTCCAAGTAGAAGCTCACTTACGATTGAACTACAACCAAAATCAAGAAAATGGTCAACGAAAAACGTCCAGTGAGTTCCATAATGCAAGCCATTATTGTATTAAATCCAAAAAATATTATCACTTGAAATCGGTTCGATAGTTAACTCTTAACTTGTTCGTTCTCTGGTTACGAGTGCACGTGTGCTGTACTACTCAGCTTAATAGACACTGATTGTTAAATGATTTGATGGTCAACCTTAGCAATGTATTTATAGGCGATTTTCTCTACAGGAAATAAATTAACACTCGGTTTTATCTCTCGTTTTTGTTTTTGTGATAGTCGGTCATTTGATTATGTTATTCAATGTCTCATCTTTTTTTTTTTTTTTGATAAAAAGGTTTTTTTTTGTTAGAAAATATTGAAATCAATTGGGGTATTTTCTTAGGAATCTTTCATCACCAAAATCATAACCTTAGATGAGAATCCTTTGTGATATTCTTTGAAAACAAATGTGTATTTATCCCAAATACTCTATCTCTCGGACAACAACTTTCGGACAACCACCTTTCCTTTTGCTCAAATCTCGTTGTATTCCTATAAAAAACGAGTTTCCAAGCTGCATCATGATCGACAGTTATAGATAATAGTTTGAAGCATCACGATGCAATTGCTTGCGTGTATCTCTTAACCATCAAAACAGTTACTACGCATATTCTTATAATTTGACCATCAAAAAGTCTCACCACAGATCAGAGTAGTCGTTCAATAGTCAATTGTAAAAACACTGCATGACGACCTGCCCTTAAACTCAGCAATCATCGACAATAGACTTATAAAGAGATTTAAGGTTCTCGGTCGTTCTCGGTCAGTGCATCTACGAATTGATTTTTTTCTCTTCTTATTCTCATTTTTCTTTGTACCGAGTTTTGTATTACAATGTATGAAAGAAAGAAAAAAATCTACTCGTTGTTGATCGGGCCGCATTAATCTTTTCCAAAAGTTGTTTTCGGTACATTTTGTCAGTCCAAGTTCAACCAGTCGTTAATGAACAGCAGGAGAAATTACGAAATCAATGTTAAAATGATCATACAATTACCTAGCGGAGATGCCCGGTCCCATTTTAATAGGGAGTGGTAACCACTTTGATTTTGAGTTCTTAAAAACAAAGGTTTTAACAGTAATTAAAAGAATCACGATACAATCATGCAAAAAATATGGCGGGCTTTAACAGACGGGACAAATAAGACGTGACGTCATTATAACCGTCCACAGAGAAGCTATATCAATCGCGCTTTGCTTTTAGCTTGAGTTCCGCTCCAAACATCAAAAGCTGAACAATCCTCTCATGTCATCATTGAGTTTGATGTTCTGTCTTACTCAGCCTTCTTACTCAGACTTGGCCATTTTTGATTTTCCTTTTGGTCATCCATCCATTTAATGGTATAAACAGTTTATCACCGGGTTTAATCGGGGATCTCTAATTTCCTTTTTCTATGGTGTTCATTTTTGAACGCAACTGAAGTGTTTTGTACCTTACATGTCTGGTAATTCTAAGTTTCTTCGTAATCTTAACAAGAAAACGTTCCTTAGTTTTCTTTTACATTTTTTGACGCACTTGGCTTTCTCCCTAAAAGCACGTACTGTACCCGTGTTTGATACACCCCCTTCCGAAAACGTTTTTCCAAAACGAGCCCTGATTACAGCACGTACTATTGAGATACTTTTATACTTTCGTGTATTGATGTGATTTATGGGCATTGTTTGTGTTGATGATACATGACTCACTGACAGAACCAGGAAAAAATACTTAGGTAATGAATCCGCCGGGAAAAGGGCTGTATCTTTTTCAAATTCATTTTAGCCAGAAATATACTTTTATGACTCAACTAGGAAGAAGAAAAATGACAATCCAATACAGTAAGAATGTCTATAATGGTACATTTTGACTGCAGTTTTAAAATTGGGGGGTTGATCTTGCATTTGCAATTTCTTGATGAATATCAGTTGAAATATTTGAGGAATTTACAGTAACTCTCTGATACCTTATCATACACATACTATAATGATTTTTTTTTGGTATATCGTTGTCTTTCACTCCACGTGTGTGCTTGTATGATAATCCTTCAATGAAACTTTGATAAAACAATAATAGGCAATCTATTTTTGCATTTAGTCTAATAGCTTGAAGTATGTGTGTGTGTAACTGTATTATATTTTGGGATACAAATATGGCTTGTTCTATTGCGTAAATCTGTTATCAGTCCCTTGAGTTTTCCAAGCAATTGTAGGTTTAAAAATGCTCGTTTTCTCAAACTTTCACTATCTCGAACTCTTTGTCGATTGTATACTTATTGCCGTGGACTTCTATTGGGGTAAACACCAGATGACACCCTAGGTATGCTTGTTGTCATGGAGATCTATCGGGGTACAGCAAAATATCTTTGGGAGGTGCTTCTAGATTTTATTTCCCCATAAATCAACAGACTCAACTCACCAACGTTGACAATAACTAGATCGAAAACTTTTTCCCTTATTTTGATGATATCAGTTACGTAACCTTTTATACGGGAAATCATGAAATTTTCCGTTCTAGAACAAAAGGGATATTTATGTCTAGCCTGTAGAAATGTGTGTTATTTAGAGCATAGGCTGTAAAGAACCGTTCGTCGTCATGGTGATCTATCTCTGATACTTAACCTCTCTAATATCTTTGGTTGAAATATTCAGATTGAAATAAATCTTGATCGAATCGATCGAATTCAAAATTGAAAAACAGAGCAGTTCTCTAAGAGAACATTCATCAGTGATTTAATTGTTTTCGGGAAATAGTTAAAAATTGGATGACCTTTTGACTGGAAAAAACCATTCCTAGCTTTCTCATAAGGTTGTAGGTATTTTTTAAATAGCCCTTGTAACCCTACTCAATGGGTTAGGAAGGAGCATAAATTTCTAACGGTCTACACACCCCAACACCGTGTCAAATCTGTATAATTTTCTTCCTCTGACATTTTGGTTTCATTCGAATATTTCAATTTCAACTTGAGAGAAGTTGCCTTTATTTTTTATAAACTTTCAAAACTTTTCTGGTTGTATTTTCAAACTATTCACCCTTGCCTTGAAAGGAGACGATTATCTCAGACTAGTTTGTTTTCTACTTGAAGTGGGAATTCATTTTAGAAGGAAGGGAAAGTGCTCAAACTTAATCTCCCTCATCAAAAAACTGCGCCTCATTAGATCTGCGTAATAAAGTCAAGCAAATGACGTCAAAATAAGGTCTTTTTCGCACATTATAACTCTCTCTCATGAAGACTTGTTTGTTTTTCTGTGAGTTTTAACGACCTTGTTTTTTTTCTCCGTTCCTTTGTTTTCGCATGCAGGCAGTACTTGTGTGGTACTCATGGAATGTTTTAGCGGACCACAACAACAAAAATCTATTTGATCCCTCAGGCTAGTTTAGGTGAAGTTGAGCGAGTTAAATCGTCTAAGGAGACCGGAAAAATATATAGTTTTCTCGTTTGCAGAGAACGGGGAATGTCTCATTTGCTCTAAGCGAAGTCTCCTCTGCATTTTCCGTACTCGCCGTCGCCCTCCGATTCATATCGCTATACGTAAGCTTCGCTTATATAACACTGAGACCACCACAGATCACAATCGAAATCCTTGCAAATCTTTGCATGATCAGCCTTGCTGACATTGGGTACATTCAGGACTCAAAATTTGAGCTGAATCTATTTCCAATCTGATTCACAAACAAACGAATCTATTTCATTAGAGTAACATTAGTTTTTTGGATCAAAAATATTCCTTAAAAAGAATAACTGCAGTATAACTCTGTTTTGTTACACAAAAGACACAATCACTCGGCGATGTCATTATTCTATATCAGCAATGCACTGTGGTATTAAACACCAGTAAACAGGAAGACATTACTTTTCTATCACTTTTTGCTCGAGCTTATTACCTCCATAAAAAGAATAGATCAAGAGACCCGCATCGCCTCATTAATTATGGCTTTCACTAAATCGATTTATTCTTTGCACGGCGACTGTCGGACATTTGGTCTTCCTAATTACCACTTTTTACGTACAAATGTCTGTGTATGCTTCTATTACCTTCTCCGGTATAAGGATATAACCTGTCTGGCGTTTTCATCAATCACGGTCAAAAGGTCCATAGACTTTTAGAAGAGCACATTTCTAAAGATTTCACATTTCTTCCTTCAAGGTTTTGGTGTAAATAAGGTTAGCTATGATGCCAACAGATGCCAACAGACCAATTTTCATTAGTATTGAGTGGGGTTAAGAGGGCAGTTGATTTTATGCTATTTTAAAAAGGTCAACCTTTTGACCGGCGTGTTTAAGGTGGTGGTTGAGATACGACAGATCGCAACGCCCACCTTATATCACTACTCTTTTGTACTTAATTGTAGGGGGGGGGGAGGGTCATTTTCCATTTTTTCGATTTTTTCACCCCCACCTGCC
>JAUJPO010015346.1:0-19766 GCA_032270745.1 Tiaropsis multicirrata | reverse complement strand
TAATTATCTCATTAATATAGTCTGGTTGGGAATAATTATTTTTTTAGGGTGGATAATTTATTAGATATGCTACATTTAAGTTAGGTTTAAAAATTCCTAACCAGATCATTAATGAGATAATTAACTTTTTATTTCTTACTCAATCAAGTAATGATTTTCTCACTTTAGCCTGTATGAGGCTTTATAAATAAGGACTTAATTTGTTTGGAGTAAGGATGTGGCAAATACAATTGAATGCTATTTTTTATGAAGTTGATCTGACTGCATGGAATCTTTCTTTTTAATAAAATTTGGAGGTTTTTCTCAGGAGCATGGGAGATATCAAGGTACTTGCTAGTTTATATAAGAGTTTAGTAGGGAATTTTCACAATGCGAACACATTTGCTCGAGTTGTAGAGCTTATGGAGAGTCTACTGTAATTGCATTTTTTATCACAGCTGATAGCCCTCTTAAGGTAAAACCTCATTTACGATTTAAATAGAAAGTTCAGTTTGGTCATCTAATCTATTTTGAATCCTGGGGGAAGGTATTTAGGAAAAATCGGATACGGGAACGTGCGGCCGGTCAGAGTACCTTTTATGTTAAAGTCTAAAAGGTTTGCTCTGATATAGGACCCGTTTTTTAAGCACTATTTTCCAAAATCTATGAGAATTTTTTTCCTTTTACAAATTGGGGGATGTTCAGCCAAAATTTATTCTGTTCAGAGAAAGAACATAGGAAAAAGGAATAAAATCATAAAAATCTCACTATGTATGTAATAATAAGTGGAAATTGGAAAATTGGATAATTCATGGTCAGGTGATGATGGGAGGAAAAATAAACCTTCTTATGCAAATGCAACCAAAACAATATATAGAAAAAATAATATGTACAAATTTTATCCTCAGCTTTATTATTTAACTTTGGTAAATGACATCTAAAATTCTGTTCGTTACACCTTTCTTAGACGGATACAGAAGGTACTCAAATTATTTAACGGAGAGTGTTAACTTCCTTATAAGGAATGTGAGCAAATGCAACACTCTCCGTCAAAATCTTTGATATCTTTTGTAATCGCCACTAGCCTTTTTTATAAGCATAACGCTTGTGAGCATCTCAAGGCTGAATATTTGGGCAGAAAAGGCAAAAGAAATTTAAGCTTTTTATACTGCTTAGCTTGAACACCAAATATCTTCTTTCTTAAACCCTTTCTTAGGCACAGAACGTTGTTTCAACGTCAGAACGTTTTTTGGTCGTTAAAACAATGTTGTGTGTTTTCTGAGATGGTGTAGTTATAGTGGAAAAATTATCTTTTTTTTCTAGGAAAATAAAGGTTTTGGTTGAATTCATGATATCCATTACGTAATCATTTCTACGGAAAGGTACGGTTTCGTACACGGGGATAGGCCCCCACCTAAGGTGAGGATCACAGCACCGAAATGTAAATAAGGACAACTATATAGCCACCATATGCCAACAGACCAATTTCAAAAGCATCGAGCGAGTTTATTCATGATTTATTTTCGATTATTTCTTTGCTAATTTTGAAAACTCTACAACATTTTGTTTGCAGTTAAACATTTTCGTGGAGGCTGAAGAATACATTGATCTGCTTTGAGAAAGGGGCGTCTTTGGTAATTTGTAAGATAAAACGTGAAGAAGAAATGGCCCAGCAGACATTCAATGTTATTGACGTCCAAACAACGTTGTTTCGAAGTCAGAACGTTATTTTTGGCCGTTGAAACAATGTTGAAATAACGCCGTGTGCCCGCCCGCTGAGCAAGCTAGAAAGGACTATTAACAATTTCGCATGCAACATAAAATTTATCATTTGAAAATTGTCAAATAAAACGTACCTACACGCAAATTCTATTGTGAAAAAATGTTTATCATTAAAAAGCGCTAAAATTCATTTACTAACCGTTTTTAAGTGTTCAAAACTTTCCCCAAAACCTCTTCTCTAACGTGAATAACGGGCGTTGGAAAGTAACGTAAAAATTTGGACTTTCCTTCGTGCAGTGTTGGTTCAGCCAAAATGTTTTAATAGACAATGACATTAGAGCTCCTTACGTGTAAATGTCAGCAAGCACCAGATAGCTTTCGACATAGAAAGTTCTATCTTTATATGATGTCAAAAAAAGTACGGTAAGGATTTTCACCTTCCTTCATGTCTACACTATTTGCTTGCCATATCACAAGAATTATCGGTAGCCTCATTGGGAACATCGCAAAGATTCCATCATCACTCGTCAACAAAATCTTTTGGTACGTGCATCCATCTTTCTCTTAGGATTATTTTTATCCTTTCGTTTTTTGTTGTTGTTGTTGTTTTACTTCCACCCCGATTACAACATCTTTAATGTGTATTTTGTTGAAACAACAAAAAAGACGAACCGTTCAACAACATTATCTTATCAACAAAACATACCAAAACTTTTCTTGTGCGGTTTATAACTCAAATCTATATGAGTAGTAATCGGTTGATGTCCATAATCATAAGAAGAGAATTCCCGATAAGCGGGCGGTAGTTCATCAATAGTATCACAGTGAATTGAATGGCGGTGAACTTCAATAACAGGGCGGTTACTGTTGTTAGGGCGTGAGTAGGATCCAAAGAAGGTGCACATTTCGTTAGGCGCCGCCTCATCTTCTCTCTCGTAATCATCAACATCATTGTCATTCGCACCTCGTCCGCCATTTCGTAACCCTTGACAACGTTTGGCAATAATAACAATAGCAATGATGACCACAACAATAACGGTTGCCACGGCAATAACAATAACAGCGTAGACACTCAAAGTGAATTTCAAACCTTCTTCTCCTTTGGATTGCGTCTCCAGAATCTTCGGCAATTCCACAGTGACGTTGACATTCACCTTAGGAATGAACGGACCAACATAGCCTTGTTCTTTGGTTGGATGCTTATGACCGTAATTAAATTTCGGCTTGTTACGATCCCAGCTCAAGATGCGTTCCTGTTGCTTGATGGACGGATTGGTAACGTAAGGGCGGCTGGTAGGGCGTTTATTTAAGGGCGTACAAGCTTTGAGCGCCCTGAATTTGGAGAGGTTTTGTGGGATGATGGTAGCATTGAATTGACATTCCAAGTGTCCGACACTGAAGAATGATTGATTAGCGGACAGTTTGAAAGACATCATAACGACGGGTAAACGTTCTGTTTGATTCAGGTAACCTGTGTGTTTAAGAAAGATTGGAAACATAAGAAAAATGTGCAGAAGGTGGAGGAAGACAAATGTGTAATGTCCGGTTGAGTAATTTTGGTAAATATTTAGAACTCATCAAAAGTTAGTTCAAGATTAAGCAATGAATGACTTGGAATAACTAAAACTCAACTTATAGAACAACAGAATTTTAGAGGATAAAAGAGGTTTTGAAATAAGCTTGCTTACCTGCATCAGATCTCCAAACATCATCTCCAACATCACAATTACAGTAGCGGTACGGTTTGGCGCACGATTTATCGTAACGACACGCGCACGATCCACTGTCTGGTTTCGCTCCTCCCCAATACTGTTCATCGTGTCCTTGGCGACCAATCCAAACAGTCTCGGCTGGACCGCGCGGTGAGTTCATGAGGCGGGCGTTTTTACATTTGAAGTTGACGTGTTGCTGGCAGTGCGTCGCGTGTTGGAGCAGGTAATCGAAGGTGTCTAAATCGATGGTGTAATCGACATTGTGGTGGTACGATTTTCCTTCGATGATGCCTTTTGAGATGGGAATCTCACCAGTCGGCAATTGATGCTCAAAGATGGTCACAGCCTTGTTTTGATAACGAGTCATATTACAAAGGACACGGAAGGGCTTGATTTTGGCCTCATCACCATCCGGATCAATGGTGCAGTACGCGTCTTCATTTAACCCAAGTACTTTATACTCCTGGCAACTCCGTTGGAAAACGGACTCTTCGCAGGTGGAACCACTATACATTGTATTGATGCAATCACAAGTGTATGATTTATGATCCTGCGTGCACCGGCCACCATGGCGACACGGCTGAAACAAACAGTAGTCTTTGAGTTCGCATTTGCGGAGCACCCCAGCTGAGTACACCGGGTGTAGCTTACGGTAATCAATCAAGGTGTTATCCATCCATATGTTGTACATGCAGCCTACAAAACCTTTCATAATGTGTTCCTCCCCACCGCCAAGGGTTGCGTTGCTTTTGTGAAACGATACCATGTGTGAAAACGGGCTGTGATGTTTGAGTTCGGCGTACTGGTCCAGTTTGAGCATGATGTGTTTTGTGTTGATTGAGATCTCAACTCGATGCCAGAAACCGTCATCCAAATCTTCACCCTTGGTCATTATAATGGGACCGTTCCCTTCTCCTATCCTGACGCTGAGATACAGTTTGGCGTTCTTTAGATAAAGAGTCGCGGTAACTGCTTTCGAGACTTTCGAGAAGATGAGGCCGGATCCGATCAGCGTGCGGAACTTGAAGGTTAAAGATAAACTGTGTTTCAGGTACGTTGGTACTAAGGCGTATTCTTGGGGACTTTTGAACATGATCGGTTGATAATCGATATTCTCGCATTTGTTCCACATCAAATCACCGTAGCTGGAGTAAGAAGGCTTACTGAATTTTGTCTTGTATAGAAAATCGTCATCGTTAAAAAAGAAGTTACGGAGACACCCTGAATACCGGCGAACAGTAATTCCGTACTTTGAGACATCCAGATTTGAGCTGACACCACCGAGGTAGACGTCACCGTCCAGATCGAGGAATTCGTAGACGCCGTCAAATGTTTTGGTTTGTGGTTGGTAATCTAACTCGATGGTGACAGAACGCTTGTTGATCTTGAGGTCCACCACATGCCATTTGTAATCATTGAGTAGAGTATCTCCTCCCACGATCATTTCTTGTTCGCCTTTCTCTTCATCACCAAGACGACCTTTGTATCTGTTAGGAATATGAAAGAAATGATTTTAATCAGTGCTTAGATATGAATTTGTTGGCTTCTTATGTCACATGACTACTACAGACCTTTTCAAAAATGCAGCAGAGTCAGTAGGGGGTTGGGACACTCGATTTCAAAACGTGTATGTGTATGTGGCCCAAAATTTGATTTTAAAATTCGGATCAATACAATTTACAGTGCATTTTGTTAAAACGCAAATTTTTTTGAAAACCGACCCTTACAGTGCATTTGAGCGTACCTAGGCTTTGTCAGAACCTCGAAAAATCTACCTTTAAGGGTCGCACGTCCGGTAGGTCACTTACCTTGAGTGCCCCCCCCCCCTCCGGGCCTGACCATATGAGAGTGCCCCAGGTATTGTTGTGTAGTACTTTTACTATGGATACACACTGTATGCTTTCTAGACGACTTCTGCTAGCGTCTATAAGAAGTAGTTTTTTCGTTTGAGTTTGAGTGTGCCAATTGAAAAATTACCCAGCAGGCACGGAACATTGTTTTAACGTTCAAACCAAACAACGCTGTCTCAACGTCAGAACATTTTTGGATGTTTAAACAATGTTGAAATCGTTGGAATGACTGTGTACCTGATGGGAAAGTGAAATTATGTACTCCAGAACTTTATGGTATTGAATTCGAAAATTTTTGTCATAGAATAACGCTTATAAAATTTTGGTTAATTTAGCGGGCACAATTTACGGCAGATTTTCGAATGTTTTTGCCAAAATAAACAGGGAATATTATTAACTAATGTGTGAAGGAGGGTCGCATTAACAAACACGGATGAGTTTATATACGAGAGGGAGGAGAAAGAAAGACGTTTGTTTTTTAGACAAATAAAGGGAATATATAGTCGAAGAGAATATAAAACGGATAGGGATTAGACACACGAGGGCAGAGGTAATCGCTTTTCTTATCATACAAACGCATATAAAAAATCGCTTTTCATCTTTTTATAAGCTATTCTTCTCAAAAAATCCCTTAAGTTTTTCCTACTGATTTTTGCTTGATTTTTATCTCTCTGTACGACGTTCTTTTTTAATGACATTAATTTTTTTTTCTTTTTCGCTGAGGATGAATGGGAAGAAAAGAAGTCGAAAAGCTGGCCCCTTTTCTATGTGAAGCGATGTAGTGTTTTTATGTGTGCGAAGAACACTTTTATTCAATGTTTCCCCGCCTTTCGCACAGAAAATATTTGAACTGATGGGTTGATCCAAAAAGCTCTACAAATTCAAATCACACCCCGAGAAATCAACCCTGGAATTATTTAGACAATAACAAGGCCTTTGTGCGTTCCCGACGTGGGAAATAACATTTTTTCAATGAAGAAAGTTTTTATATCCGAAAAATGGTAATGAAAATTGAAAGGTAATTTGTTACTAAAAAATTAAATATTCCCAGCAGAAAGATCAGAAAGCACAATAATAAGGCCTACCCAGTAGGAAATAAACTTTTTCTTGGACAATTTAGAAATTTTATTATCCGAAAAATAGTTTTGAAAATTAAATTGGAAGGTAAAGGATTTTCACTAAGAAATTCAATATCCCCTGCAGAAAAAAAAGTAAATTTCCTGAAGAAGGAAGGAAGAAGGAAGAAAGAAGGAATTTGTCGACTTGAGTTTCCAATAAACAAAAGAGTCAACAACTTTACACAAAAATTCAGCGGCTCAACGGCTTCCATTTTTTGCATTTTGCGGAGGGAAAAAAATGTCCATTTAAAAATCTGCGAAGCGTTGAAGAGGTGTCAAAGGTATAAAATAACTTATAAGCCAGTGAGAGATTTATCCATTGCGCTTTCAAATATCCGTGTCTATTTTAATTTCCATTACTGCTTTAAATCATAGTAAAAGAACTACACACTAAGTAAATGGGCAGCTGGTTGCGGCAGACAGTAGGTGTTTTTTGTGAAAGTAAAAGCTGGAAAAGACAACTTATTTCATTATCAATGAACATACTACGTGCGACCGCATATTCTTAGAGGAATATAAAGGGAAATTAAAAATTCGTCATTCACACGACCTTGCAAACGGAATGTCTGAGAATGTGCGGCGATTTCAAAATCGGGGAAACCTGTCACGTAGGCGTAATGAATCCGATTGCAGTAAAAATTCGGGTCATTTTTGCAATAAACTGGGGGTTTAATGTGCGAGTGAAATATTTTCCCTGGATACCTTTATTATTAAGGAATTTTACCATCGGTGATGAAATATTTGCAAATTCTCGCCCCTTTCTTCTGGTTTTTGGTTTGATTAACATATACTTAGCATGTGTACACACTACGCAAATGAAAAAATGAAATTAGATATCTCATTGGTATAAGGTTAGAATTTTTTTTAACAAATACAATTTTCCTTTTTTGTTGTATTAAAATTGTTGAGCTAATATTACATTGAAAACACAATGGAAATCTTTCGTTTTGGTTTGATTTGAGCTCTAGAGGGCCCTTGTAGGAAAGGTAAAAAAAGTTTTAACAGCTACTTGTCAATTCAGCTGCTTAAATAATTTTAGTTTGTCACACACACAAAAATACTAAAAAATATTTTTTTTTGATCTAGTAAACGTCCAAAATTTCTTGACTAATAGTAATACTAGTAATACGTCAGTGATTTTTCACACAAAACAATATTACAATAATAAATGAAATTTTTTAATTTTTTCTGGAAATGAATTCCCTTTGGGGCTTTCTTTTCTCAAGAACGTTTTTATTTTTGCACCGTTAGATACACCTTTATGAATAATAATTCGCGCTCGACATGATATGAGAATTTAATAGAAATTTAATAAAAAAATAAAATCGGTCGAAATTAAAAAGATTTATAAATCAAAAGTAATTTTGATTGCTACTTTTAGATCCTCGGAGTAAAAAAAGAAAAATAGAATACTAGTCCGGCTTTGGAGAGGCGAAAAAAAATTGAAATTATCAAAAAGAAAAGATAATCAGAACTTCGACATAGGAAAAAAGAACCCGAACACAGCACGATAGTATTGAAAACTCTGTTTAGCGTAAGAAGCTTGGCTATTTTAAAAACACATTTTATTGTACCACCACAATAATCACAAAATGATACAAAATAATTTTATGATTTTTTAACAGAGTAACCATTGCTCCATACAGTAATAGAAAAATCATGAATTATTTAAAGCGAATTTTGCAGAGGAAGAAATTTTTAAGACTTTCAGGAAGAACAGTTTATCGGAATTACACCGCAGTCCAGACACTTTCCTGAATTGGATTTTGTTTGGACAGTTGACCCCTTGGGAATAAATCTGGACCAGAATTTGTATTTTAAAGCCTAGGTAATGTGAATTCCTAACATAAGAAATGAATCAATTTCCATGTTAGTAAAGAACGATTTTCCCATTTAAGGAAATAACTACTTCTCCCCGAATATTCCTTAAATATTCTGAAAAATTTAATCAGGTTTCCCTACGCATTTAAAGAAATATTCCCATAGGTAATATGGATTCCCCTATGTCGTAATCTAAACGAGTTTGAAATTTCTCAGTGAATAGTCAGCAAAGAAAACCTTTTCCTAACCATTGGTAAAATGTAAAAATTCTCTTGAATTCCACATGGTAAAGAAATTAAAAAAACAAAAACAGAAATAATTACCTTAATTTTCCGCCAATCAATTCTAAACTAATGAAATCACCCAATTGATGGTTTGCCGAAAACAATAACAAACTTGACGGGTCGATCGTTTTGAATTGAAAAACCACATGCAAAGTCTCCGAGTGGATTTTTTCCCCACGTAAATCTTTCACAATGTACTCTCCACCACGCATTGTGACCAGTGAGCACCAGTGAAGACTAGCCATGCTCATTAACAATGTGAACGAAATCCATATCGAGTTACCACAACACATTTCGCCCTTATAATACCATTTAAATTAAAAATTATTATCAATCTTTGTGATGTGATATGATTTAATTGACTTTCTTTCTAATATAATATAATGCAATTCTTCCTTTTTTGACAATATTATGCTCAAAGTGTGTAAACGATGTCCATGAAATAATAATAAGGGTTAATCCAATGTATTTCCGCGATGAAAGATGATCCACGATCAATGATATGACATGTATGTAAGGCGATGAAGTTGTTTCAGTTGTTGCAATGTTTATAGGAAAGGAATTGTTTTTTGCAGAAGGAAAAGTCTTGAAAAAAAAGAAGAAACAAATGAGAATATGAAAATGCGAGGTTGTGAACTCTCATTTAGACTATCTGATCTACAGCAAATAAGAACCAATTGCTCCTCATCCAGACCAATTGGATTAGACTACCGCCATAATTACTATACTGTTAATTTAGTTAGCCCTCCGTTAGTATGCTTTAATTAAAAACTAAATGAGTTAACAACTAATTAAAAATGGAATCCCTCTACGGCGCGCGATGCTCCTTGTGAGAACGTTGCCGCCAGCCATTATTAACAAAAAAAATAAAAATAATAAAAGGAATGTCAAAAATATTTTAACATCGCCGAAACAACAAAAATAATTAAATTTCGCGGCACATCCCCGTCCAACGAGAATATATCGTAAAATTCCACAAATCGTAAAAAGGACTTTTGACCAGCTAGCCACGCGATTTCTCGCTTACACACACATACACATACAAAAACTCGTTCACGTAACCAAATCACTTTTTCCCATCCTTTATTTTTTTACAATAAATGTATCGTGTATCAAATGAAAAAGAAGAAGTTGACTCTGCAAGACAAATCTTCCAATCCCTTACAGCCAATCAAAAAACATCAATTTTTCAAAAAAAGCGCGAAACAATAAAACAAAGTCATAAACATTTTAATAGAAAGAGAATAAATTCCAGGTGGTTTTTTTATCATTATTATTTCACTTTACTCAAACCCAGGCCTTTTTGACCGTTCTTTTTTTCAAGTATTTACTTTCAATCGTAATCTTCATAATTTATCTAAAGATTTTTTTACTACATACTATGTATATATGCGCGTGTACACATAGCTTTATAGTCACTTCAAATGCATACTATGTATATATGCACGTGTACACATAGCTTTATAGTCACTTCAAATGCATACTATGTATATAGGCGCGTGTACACATAGCTTTATAGTCACTTCAAAGCAAAATCCTTTTAAACTCAAAAAATAAATAAATAGGCAATTTAAATCAGCTTGAGAAAGATTTCAGATGTATTTAGGAATAATTTTCAAAATAAATTTGACCTTGCCTTGAAATTTTTTCAAAATATCATTATTCTTAGGTCATTCTGAGCTTTTTGACAAATTTCATCGTGAATATTCTTATAAAGTGTTTTCTTACAAAAAAAAGCATGTATCAAGAAAGACGAAGAACGCCTCTAATAAAATACGGAAATAAAATTATAGTGAATTTTTTTTTCTATTCAGAGAGAAGATTCAAGTGAGTCCTGATCCAACTACGAAATAGACTATATCTTTAAAAATCTTTAAATACTCTTGAGGGGCTTAAAAAACGCGGACACAAAATAAGCAAAGTTGTTTTAATATAATTTACTACTTTGCTTTTTCACAACAATCCTTTTCTTCTTCGCTTTGCTTCTTTAGCCTTATTTTTTGCACAACTTCTTTAGTCTTATTACTAAAAACTGTAGTATTAAAGATGAAGAAAAAGGGATCTATGTTTAATCTTCGAAAACTACATCCTGATTTTTCAGACAAACAAACATCCAAGAAGTTTCAAATTATATAAGTTTGTCCTTTTAATATGTTTCACACAAGGTTAAGCACCCGGAGATAATTTCGACCACGATCGGGTCTTTCAACTTCTCTTTAAAGCCAATGCTCCAAATAGTGAATAGCAAGGTAAACCTAACCTAAGAATAAATATCTTCCTTTGTTTCTAGAACGAAAAATCGTGAAGATGGAGATATTTATATCTGCATTGCTATTCGTACTAGTCTGTAGGGATGTGTGCTATTTGACGTTAAAATCTTCTTTCGTTATTCGTTACAGTATAATCTTCTGCTTAAAGGTCTCTGCGTAGAAGTGCTATATTGGTGGTATGCAAGTACGATCGCTTCAAGTACTTCACCGTTGTTGATTAAGTTTAAAACTAAAAATCGACAAGAAAAGCAGACTCTTCCCAGCAGACAGTACGGAACATTGTTTCAACGTCAGCGCGTTATTTGGATGTTAAAACAATGCTGCAATGACGTTGTGTGTCTGCTGGGTTTGCGGTAATAGACTTTCCGCATATACCGGATATACCGGATCTGGTGAAATGCAATGGACAACGGGTTTACAGGGAGAGCCCCTGTTAACAAGAGTTACTACACGACAGGGGCGTGCCGCCAGGAGTTCAAAAAGTGGATCCTGTAAGAGACAATAAGGAAAAGATTTCTTATAGTTTTTGTAAAAAAGGTACTAAAAATTTCAAAAAAAAAACCCTATCAGGTAATTTTTGCTATGATGTAGAAAGAAGAAGTATAATAAAAAATCACAGCAAAGAAAATCATTGGGTGAAGAAGAGGGATTTTCAAACTGTACCAATGGATAAAATGGAAAACTTCTCCTCCTATTATTATTTTGAAATATCATTTTAACATATATAGAAGCTCTTGAAAGGAGCCAATTCAATTCAATTACTACACAATCAGTTAGAAAAATAGATCTCTATAGGACTATAGCTCCTCCATGTTCCCAGCCCAATAATAATAATAATTCATTTAAATTGGATGACGAAATCATTCTCATCTTGAATTCCAAACAAAACGATGATGAGTAACCGATAAAATGAAATAAATTTTTTAAGCACCAATTAACCAAAGTAAAGTTTATTTGCGGACTCACTATCAAACGAAAACGGAGAATGTTTTTTTAAATCATGATCAAATTTTACACGAATTTTTCAAGTTTTTCCCAAAAACCAAATAAATTAATTCTAAATTCTAAAATTAATTCTAAGAGAAGAAATTAACATTCCGCGCAACACGGAAAAATCTTGGGAAATATTTACCCCCTGAATTTGACCTTTTTTAAGCAAAATTAGCCCATAAATTTACACAAAATACCCCATCAAAACTTGTTCCCTTAAGGTTTCAACCTTCCATACTAGCGATGTGTACTAGAGTTCGCGAACTGTTTCTTCCCCTAAAATTCCCATTTATTTTTAAAGCAACTCAAAATTAGAAAAATCTTTCTGGAAGGAAGACTTATAATTTTGAAAACACTGTTTCAATATAAAAATTGTATGGTGTTTTTGCACCTCGAATGAAAACCGATGTTCTCGATGAAAAAGGAGTAGAAAATAAAACTGTTAAATCGATAATCAATCTTTAAACAAAAAGAAAATGTGAAATAATTTTCAAAAAGAGAAATATTGATATCGTATAAAATCACACCCGGTCAATGAGATTCAAATTGACCAGGTTCTTTTTGATTGGATTTTGAGATTTGTACCAAAATTCTTCCATCTTCCAGTTTAAGATCACGTCGTTCCTTAGTACAAAAGTCGTTTGAATAAAAGAGACAAACTTTTGTCTCCATGCTTCGTTCTCCAAAATCGTTTAAGAGATTTTACTACCGAAAACTTGAGTGGTTCTCAAAATGGCTCTTATATGATTTAGTCATGAATACACCATAAAGTTAAGGGAGTTTTGTTTGGCGAGTACCTTAAGTGGAGAAGTTTTGTCGCAATTGGTGCAAAATGCAGAAAACCGCAAAATTAAATCCGCGCCAAATTTTTTTTTTTTTTTAGCTGCGCCAAATTAAATCCGCGCCAAGCCAAGTTTTTTTTCTTATTACGAAAAAGTTAATTTTAAACGAACATTAATTTTTTTCTAAACTTTTACCAACAAAATAAATAAAATACAAAATATCTAGTCAATCGTTATAATATTGCCGTTTTTCTTTTTCTTATCAGCCTTGTCTACAGCTGGCACGACTGGCGAAGATCTGAAGAACTAAAAAAGGTGTACGACATTTTTGAAAATTAAAATGAATTCCTTGCTGCGCCAAATTAAATTCGCACCAAATTAAAAAAAATCCTTGCTGCGCCAAATTAAATCCGCGCCAAAATTTCTCCACTTAAGGTACTAATTTTGACGAATTATGTTAAAAGTCGCTAAAATTATTACAGTATTAAAGAATGAAATTCTTTTCCAAGATGAGTTTCCACCGACAATTGAACTTTTTGGTCATTCGTCAAAGCCACCCCTATTTTTCATTGAAATTGTCCAAAGAGGGGTTGAATTTAGGAAATCCAACATTCGCTAAATTATGTTTTCACAAAAAATTATAATTTTGTCTAAGGAGCAAAAATAAGTAATTCGGCGAGAAATTGGGCTACTAATAACACTTTCTAAAAGCATTTTGAAATTTGAATGAGCTCTTATTTCTTGAATCAAGGGGTCTTCAATAATCAACAATTCAAAGTTTTGATCTCCTGTCAAATCCGAATTTTGACCGAGATTGTAGCTTTAACGAAAAACGAATATTCATGATGTAATTTGCCTAAAACTTAAGAACAATGTCATGTTAAAATTAGAGGCCAAATTTATTTTTGAAAAATATTCCTAAATACATCTGAAAGCTTTCTCAAGCTGATTTAAATTGCCTTTTTTCTTGTCTTTTAATTAAAGATAATCGATCGAGATTTATAGCAATCTAATATGAGTCCGACTGCCGATTAAATAATATGATGATGTTGCAAAACGTTTGCAAATGTTTTCAATCAAAATAGACCAATAACGCGCGTTACATCAATTTTTATTGTTTATAGTTAACAATACAACGTGTTCTTTTTGTAAACGAGTCTGTAATAAAAAGTCCAGAAAATTTGCAATGCTTTGGCTAGATGGGTCCCGTCTACATCCGATTCTTACCCGACTCGAAAGTAGACGGGTCACATTGGATTGATTTTTCTTGAAGATCTTAAAGAAATGCTCTGTTTGGCCGAAATCCCTATTGTTTTTTATGCACGAGTTGAAATTCGTGCGATTTGATTGGTTTAATTACTCAACTGTCATTTTGGTGCGGAATTTAAACTGCCAATGTTACCATACTAATTATCTCTCATGTGAGCTTAGTGAAATGGGTAAAAATTAGTATGGGTCCAGACTTTGCTTTGGCTTAACATAGAATAACAAATATTGGAATAAAAGGTCTGTGTTTTGAATAAAAAACAGCAACTCGCATTTCTTAAAAAGCTTAATGAATTAATTTTAAGAACCAATCAACGTGCTGACGGGCTGTTGACTCGGTATCTGGCATATTAACCCGATCGAATAGTTTTTATATTCCTCTTTTTACGCGTTTTTTTCTGATAAGAACTTAAGAATAATGTCAAGAATATTATAGGGTGATCTCGATAAGAACCAAAAACAATCAGATACAGGACGTTTCTTCATCGTTGTTTGAACAATTTTTTAACGTTGAAATTACGTCGAAAGAACGTTGGAAACATGTCCTGTATCTACTGGGAAGTCACCAAGATGGATCACTTCCATGCAAAGACAACAAGAGACTTCTTAATAAGGGTTTGTGTACATTTTAGAAACATTTCTTTTGTTTTCTGAAGAATAGAACAAAAATGGAGAATTGATCGATCGATTTGAAAGAAATATAGTTTGTTTGGTGTCATCTTTCAAAATGTGTGTTTTTCTCAACAATTTCATTTACAAGGTGGCTCGATAAGGCTAAGTACACCTCGACAAAAAGACTAGGCGATATCAATCAGCAAAGAGGAGAGAAAAAAAGATTTCTTAACATCGGTCAATATAATTGTATAGTTTTGTTTTTTTTGGTTTCTCCTTCAACCGTAAAAAGCCGCAAAAATTACTGCAAATCCGGGTGTCCCAGAAAAAAGTACCCCTTTTTAGACGTATTTTTGCATATTTTTAAAATGATTTTTACTTAAAAAACTTAAAACCGAATTGTAAAAGTTATACCTCAAAGTTTAAGTTAGACTTTCCTCTCTCTAATGAAATATAAAAAGAATTAATCAAAAACTATTTTTCTGCTTCAGGAGACCGCCAAACACAGAACTCGGTATACTTGCAACAGATAATACCAGGTGGCCCAAGAAAAACTTCGATCCATTTGACGGCCTATTGCGGTCGTCCAAGTTATAAAACTTTGAGGTATATTAGTTACTTTTGACTGTTTTAAGTTAAAATTAACTTTTCAAAAAGTGTAAAGTCAAAAAAGAGGTAATGTTTTGTGGCAAATCTTTTTTTTGGAGAAGAGTTTCTTATAATTGAAGACTTTGGAAGAGGCGTTACAAAAAATCACATACACTCTTTTTTTAAAAAGAACAATGAGGTTCAAAATAACCAAAAAATAAGAACAATGAGGTTCAAAATAACCAAAAAATAAGAACAATTTGAGAGGCTCAATTCTTTTCAAAAACGGTATTTTTTTTTTCGAGAATTATTTTTACCGAGTATATGTGACTAAGCTAATATAGCATCTTTTAAAACTTATAGGACCTTGGCTAAAAAATGTCTTACTCAAAGAATATTTTTCCCCACTAAAAGTAAGAATAAAATAAGAAAAATTTGAAGCTGAAAGTGTAAAAGAAATAAGAACAGTTTGAGTCTCAACTCAATTTTTCTCATAGAAAAAGAGTGTAAAACTGGAAGCGACTGGAAGTAGGTAATTTGAGCCTGAATATTTCTTTTAAAAACCAAATATAAACACGTGGTTTTTCAAAGGATTTTAATTTTAAATCAAATTTGATGGAAAGATTGATGACTGACGTCGATTCGTAAATAATGATCCCTGCAGACATAAACGTTATTTCGAAATCGTTTTAACGTCTAAATAACGTTCCGTGTCTACTGAGAGCAACATTTTGCTGGGAAGTTAACCGGTGCGTTTTTTTTCTCTTAGAAATACACCCAATGCGAAAAAGAGTACACTCTCTCTTTTTTTATAAGAACAATTTTATAAGAACAATGAGGCTCGAGATTTTTCTTTTCGAGCATTTTTTTACCGAGTATATTTGTGACTAATTTATAATATAGTATTTTTTTAAACTCTACTACCTTATAATAGGACCTTGACTAGAGAATTTCTTGCTCAAAAAATCATTTTCCCCACCTAAAAGTAAGAACTCAAATTAGTAAGTAATTAGTAAGCCTCAACTCAAATTTACTGGTTCTTATAAAAAAAAGAGTGTATTCGATATAGCCGAAAATAAAGGGCTTACGAGCTAAAATTATATAATATAACAAGACCTCAATTCTGAACTCTCGAAACAAACATTTCGGCGGGGAAAAATACTCCTAACTTAACCAAAAATTGTTCGCTCTTCCGTAGAGGCTGTTTTCTTCTTCTAGTTAGGGGAGTCAGTTGGTAATTAAGACTGAAAACAATAAAAGGAACCCTTTGTCAAAAGACGAAGGGTGTGATGAAAAAAACTAAAGTAAAGTAAAATTTGAATGGAAATGAAGAAAAAGACACGAATTTTTTAATTCTGCACCCCTACCTAACCTCCTCCAATACAATACTTTAGAGGGTGGTCTGTTGGCATAAATGGTAGCAATAGTTGATCTTAGTTATTTACATCAACTTTGAAGCAAGGGGAGGATTTCTAAATTTCTAAAAGGAAGCAATAATTTAAAATGGGTTTTCCATATTTGACGATTTCGATGCTATCAAATTGCAAGGGGAAAGGCTTAAACCAGCTTACAGAGCACTATAGACGAGTCTTCCAGATTCTCACAATTAGGCTTTTCCAATAAAAAATAGTACATCGAGAGTTAACCCTCTGAAAAACGAATAACCCCTTGGATTTCCAGACCAGCCTTCAAACGACTCCTTTGGATTTCCGACATTTCTTAAGACATGTTTGCGTTACTCCCTCGGATGTCCACTCATTTCCCCCCAGATTCTGGTGTACCTTCTCGGAAATCCATCAGATTATAATGAGCTATAACTCATCGGATCAATATCCTCAGTAGTACAATCTTTTTTTTCTGGAAAAGCCCATTTTCAACTAAAATTCACCTTCCTTGGAGAAAGTTTACAATGAATGTAAATCAGCTATTGGTTGGTACCATATGCAAACAGACCATTTTAAAGGAAATATTTGAGGGGGTCTACGTACTACGAACGACCTTTTGTCCAAAGTTGTATCACGTACAGATATAATCTTCAAAATATATTATGAGTTCTAAATATTCCAGCAGCAAGCTCTCAAAAATATCAACCACAAATTAACAACCATAAAAAAGGATGAAATATTAGAAGAAAGAAAGAAAAGATCTCATGAATTTCCGCAAAGAAATGAAAAAAAGTAAAATATCAAAATAACAGGGGTATTATAGAAATATTTTGACTTTTTTATGAAAATTGATAAAAAAAAGATAAAAAGATAATTTATACAGGTATAAAGGACTTGGAAAAAGATATGAGGGGCGAATATAATAGGTCATTCTGACATGAAAACTATCGAAGAAAGGGGTTTAAAAGAAATCGGGCCAAAGCACAACAACAAGAGAAAAAGGGGCGAAAAGAAATGAAGAAAGCTTGAAACAAACAATAATTAAAGTTAAAGAAACTTTTTGTTTAAGCTCTTATTCTCATATAAAGGGCAGACAGAGATACGAAAATATTTGATTTCCAAACACAATAGAGCGAAAAGGGGAGGGAAAAAGGAGCACAAAGGGGGTCCCTAGAATAATCAAAACTAATAAAACAATAATAAATATCAAACGTTAAATTTCATTTAAATCCAAAATTAATAATTTTTGACATTCTTGTTTTGTATAGAGTGTGGAAATGGCTTTTGCAGCTTTGCAGCTGTTGGCAAAAGACCGAAGAAATGGGAAAACAGAAAATGGAGGGGGGAAGAATGGACGTAGAAGAATAGAAAACAAGAAATCAAACATTGAAACAATAGGATAATAATCATAGATAATAAATAAACGAAACAGATAATAATACATTTAATCAAGGAGGAACGAACAAAATATTTGATAGCAGCAGCTAGCAATACGAAAAATTCATTTGTGAAAAGCAAACTACTTCCATTCAAGACCAAGAGCAAACATGAGAAATCCCAACCAGAAAACACCTCGATTGAAAAGAAGGGAAAAAGAGAATAAAAAACGAGAATTGATCATGAAAATAAGTCAAATATTTGGGTAATAACCCTCCCTGTTCTTGTCGATCTACTAAATTCTGGTGTCCCCCCTTTGTTTGTTATCAAACAAGTACCGAAAACATAGTATAAAAGTGCCCTCTGTAGAGCCTCATTATGCTATTGATTGTAAGTGATCTATTGGTGACATTTACCTAATATTCAAATCAAAACGAGTACCAAGCCACCTTCAATGTGATTGAAAACTTGAAATAATACTTTTTTTTCTGTGGCACCCGGAAGACATCAAATATTTCGCACAACTTTCAACAAAAGGCTCCAATCTTAGCAGGAAATCACCAAAAAGATTACATAAATGTCCACACAATCCTTCTAGGGCTGCTTTAATTATGGTACCAATGACTGACCTTATTTACATATCTGTATAGTCCAAATTCGCAAGGATAACCTAAAGAACACCTCAAAATCATAAAAATCCTGACTTTAGCTTCACCAGCAGAAGTAATAGGTTGTTATCCGGAACAAACCTGCGATGTGATTGATATAACAATGTTGCTTTGCATTACATACAATTTTTAAAATGTTGATACCAATCCACGATTGCGACAAACTCACACGATACACAATGTACATACAACGTTAGGGTTAGGGTTAAGGTTAGGGTTATTCATTCCACACTGTCTTTATGGTGCAATTTTCTCGCATGCTCTGTTTATTTTAGTTATATGCAAACTTATTTTCAAGGTGATAATTCTTGAAAAGATCTTGAAATTTATTTTCTTAACCACGTTATCGACTACATCAACTTAAGTTAGTCTTCAGCAGAGTTCAGATAATTTCACCAGACATGCGTAAAATATTATACCAATAGAATATACAGGATCAATTATTCATTTTCCCCAACCATAAAAACATAAAATCAATGTAACCCAACCACATACTAAAAACACATACTTCAAAATGTAATGAAATGAAAAAGTGAAAAACTTTCAAAGATGAAAAATGAAGCGAAAAGTAAACGCAACGTAAAATAAAAGAAAATCCAATAAAGGGGTCTTAAATCAACAACACTGAGCCCAGAATGACACATACAAAATTTGTTCTAAAGTTATATCCATACAAGTCTGAACAACATACTAAGAACATTTTCGTAGAAAGAAAATTCGAAACTTACCCTACAAAAAGTAACGAAATTTTGTTCCAAAGTTCTACAGGTCCAACTAATCGAATTCAATACAATTTCGTTATGTTCTTAAATTGTTCTGAAACTGTTCTTACAAAAAAAAGGATCTCATGTTTTCCAATGTAACCAACCTATATTTACCTTTGAAAATACAAGAATTGTTTGTACATCTTTTTGAAAGAAATACAAAAAAAAAAAAAATCGAAAATTTAAATCAATATTATCAAACCCGTTCATCTTGTTATGACGTTTTAGAATTAATGAAATTTATTTTATCCTAGGCTGCGTCATAATTTCCTTCGTTCAGAGCGTAAACTCCTTCTCTTTCGGACTATGCGCTTTGCTCTGAAAATGAATATGAAACAAGGAGATTTACTGCACATGCGCATTACGATTTTCTTTTCAAAACAATAAAATAATAAAACCATGGAGGTAAAAAAACACATGGAGACTCAACGCATATTATTTCATTGTATCCAATCATTGGAAGCAAATTTTTGCTTGGTTGCTTTGGGAAAAATCAATTAATCAGACATGCACTCATGGGAATATTAAATTTCAACTTCTTGAATAAGAAAATTCTATACACTTTTAATTGTTGCATT
>JAUJPO010015235.1:0-19767 GCA_032270745.1 Tiaropsis multicirrata | reverse complement strand
AGGTTAAGTATCACACCAAGACATTAGATTTCACGATCACGCTAAACAGTAAATTTCACGCCATCACGCCTAGATTTAGTCAATTTCACGATCACGCCAGAACTCGATTTCACGCCATCACGCCAAATTTCTTTCATTTTCACGCCATCACGCCTTAAAAAACCTCCGATCACGTCATCACGCCAACCGCTGGGGGGGCCTCGTCTATCCTCTTTACTCTAAAAAAGAAGAAGATAAAAACTCTGCCAAGTCCTCTCCTTTTACTCATTTGTTATTTATCGTGATGTTTGTTTTATTAAACCGAATAAATTCTTATAGTCTGTTAACTTTTATCAAGATCAAACGTTTTTATTAAAAGTCTCCGTTAATAAATCTTCAATTCGTCAATCACTTTGTGTTTTCGGGACGTATCATCCGTGTTGATTTTTGAGTGTGATGCTCTGGTTATGTCCCTTTTGAGGTTGATACATAACACTAACGTGGTTATAGAATTTAAGATCATGCATAATTCATTTTTTGATGAAGTTTAAGAACGAGCACATTCCTGAGCTCTCTCTGATATGCATTTCGGAGTATTGTTTGAAGTTATGATAAGTCACATTAAACATTGGAAACGAGGTTTGTTCTCAAAATTATTTGGCAATGCAAATCAAAAGGTTGTTGAGAATCATAATAATGTGGTTATACGAGATTGGGTCAATAAGACTAAAAAAATCACTAACAGACTCATCTACAGTTTGTTCTAGCCTCAGAGTCCACCAGTGACTAACCTATTTCTATTTTTCAAGGCGAGGTGGCGCCTCGGGCGTGGGTGTTACGTTTTTGACTTTTGAACCGAACATCCTCCTCGCCCCCGCCCGCCACTTTTCGTGATTCAAGTACACGAATTTCACACTTTCACTTTCGCTTTTACACGCACCCACATTTGTATATTTTTTGCTGACGCACACTCACTGGACTGGACTGGAGTCACAACTTTTGCATTCTTTTTTTCTGTGATCAGATTATTTTCATTTCAGGCCTTAGATTGCTCAAATTACAATCACGTGGGTAGCTTGTTGCTGCAGAAAATATATTTTCCTCTTTTATAGTCCAAACTCTTTTTAAAGAGTTTTTTTAAAGAGTTGTCGAAACTGTCTACAACAAGAAAAGAGAGCTAGCTAGTTTTTATCAAGATTTTATCCCCTAAACTCAATGGTAAGAAACAATTTTATCTCTCATTTTTGTTTTATCTGCTCTCATTATTAAATAATTGGGAAAAGATGTGTAAGACAACTAAAAAATTTATTTGGAATTTAAAATAATTTTATTTTTATTTTTACGGTCCTGCAAGCATTACTTTTAGAACAACTTATTCAAAAGATTAGGCAGGATTAGGTATAAGTGGTTAGTGATTACCATGGCAACCTACAGACAGAGGTGCAGTTTTGATTTTATACAAAAATTATGCTCAATATGTATGTTGCCATGGCTACCGATTTTTCTCTTTTTTGCCTAACTCACCTTTTTATAATTAGCTTAATTAGCTCTCTATATAGCTTATTTAAAGTTTAAAAGGATATTTTAAAAAGTTTGAAAATAAATATGAGCATATTGTATTGATATTTATATGGAAGAGGAAGAAAAGAATTTTGTTTTTTTAATTATATTTCATAGAGAAATGCATCTTTTAACTTTATTTGTATTTTCATGTCTTGCTAAGGATGGTATTTTTTCAATGACTATTGACTATGTAGGTTCAAAACAGTCATCTTTTTCACAAAGTTTTTAACATCAAAAGTCACCACAATTTTAAATATTTAAAAAACACTATATAGTTGTTGTGATTCAACTTTATCTAATATGAATTTTTTATTATCCTTGTTTGATATTTGATCAGATTCTTTAGATTTATTTATTTATTTGTAAAATTTATTGAGAAATTGACACTTTTGAACTTTTATTTGTACATTGGACACTCCTACAATGTTTTTATTAATCTTTCCTTTTTCAAAGAATTTCAAATTTGACTCTTTTATATATTTTAGGAAGAAGAAATGTTGGGGTTAGGCTATGGAGTGGAATATTTCTCAGCATTGAGTGATCGGATTGATTCTATTGTTATTGTTGGAGAAAATCTGAACCAGTCAAGCTATCCAGATTTTCTTGAACCTTATCTCAATGCTATCAAAAATTTGGAAGAAGTTAGTACTTTCAAATCTCACTCTTTTGAGGAATTTGTAAGATCAATAAATACAGTTAAAATTATTGACTTATTGAGACAAATAAAAATAATCAAGGTTTCTAGTATGCCAGTGCCTATGAATTTTTTGAGGAATTTAAGATCAATAATACAGGATTATTAATACTTTATTTGAAGAAACTTTCACGTTCCAAGACATTTGTGAAGCTTTTGCGTTTCGCGTGAATAAACTTTCGCAAATGGGTCTTTGTTCAAAATTTCGAGAATAAGAAATTTTTCTGGGCCTACAAATTAAGTTAAAAACAAAGGGAAATACCACTCGGAGACAAAAAAATAATTTTCATGTTTACCGTCAACAGGTGATACATTGCATTAATCTGCCATACTTTTCAATGTGTCTTTTATTGAATAACAATATAAACTTATATATAATATAATATAATATAATATAATAGTCTGTCAGTCTTCAGTCCTTTTGTCTTTATCAGGCTTCTATTTGCTTTCTTCTAGATTGATGGTGCAATAAAATCAGAAGTTACTGTAGTTGCTGTCAATGCAGCAGTGAAAAGATGCGTATGTTATGCGATATTAATTTATTGTTTAAGGGGAAGGTTTTCAAAGACAGTCCCAATAAATAAAACGTAGCTAAAATTACCCTATTCTAATAGTATATTGTTTCATCTCAAATTTGATTGATTATGTTGAACTAGAGAGTACAGTAGCGTATTTAGGGATGGCACAAAATTTGTGTAGGAGTGCAAAGTTTTACGACATTGTCATTAAATATTGTTAATGTGAATAGATAATTGATGCATCGTAAACCATTTTGCTCTCCAACATATTTTTGCGCCATCCCTGTCTACGCCACTGGAGTATTATAAAAAGTTACATTTAAAGGGCCAGAATTTTTAGGAGTCTTTTAGTACAATAACAAACCACCCCTGTCAATAATCTTTTGTGCACTCGATTTCAGATTTGGGCACCGACAGGTCCAACAAATCGTGATTATGATGACGTCAGGAGGTACAAAGATGCAGCTATCAAAGGTGTCAAAAGGTATTAATTTTATGTTTGAGTATCTAGTATAACGCAAACTCTAAACTAAGCTGGATTAGTTTGAGATATTCTTTAATTTTAGTGTTGAGTAAATTAATTGGTTTTTATAGTGTTTAGCCAGAACTTTATTATTTATTAAAAAATAATTCTACCTTACTTGAATGTAAACAAGTTAAAACAGGCCCAATGCTTTAAATAGTTGTTGAATATCACACATTGTCTGACCCAAAATACGTTATTTTAAGCTCTGTAAGACCTCTTGTAATGATTGATGTAAAAACTTTTTATTAGAGCTTTGAGAGCTGGATCCAAGGCACCTGGTGTTGTCGTTTACACTAGCAGTAAACAAAGAGAATCAAAAAGATATAAGGAAGCTATCTTGGTGACTTTGCTTGGTGCAATGGAAGCTGTTTACGTAGTATGTAATATCGAAATTTAAAATAATTTTCTTCAATCAATGAAGAATTATAATTCATTATCATAGAGGTTGGAATCAGAATTTTATAATTTTGCATCTACTTAACGCTAAACCCAAGTTAAGAGAAAAGGGACCTTTTTAAACAGTTCTTCATCTAGAAGTTTGATGGCTAACTTCTTGGTTTGGATAGAAAACACTGTTGAGGCTCCAGAGGAGTCTCCAGTTAAGCTTTGTCACCTTAAATCTAACAACTTTGATAATAGAAATAAAAATAATTGGTATCATGAAAATTATTTTTGATTTATTTTCAGCCTATCGAAATCAGAGAAGCACTGCCAGAAAAAGAAAAGAAGATTAATCGTCTAAGCATCAGTTACAATACCTCAGAAATAAATCATGTATGTCGCAAGGGTCATATATATTGATGCCATGTAAATCTGAATTTGTTACTTACTTCTAACGTAGAAACAAACTAGATAGTTACAAAAACTTGTAGTTTTATTTAGTACTGGGAAATATTTTGAGTTTTTATTGTTTTTTTTATCTTCTAAAAAACAATGAATTTTTTCATTTAAAGGACAATTTGATCAAAACAGCATCTGGAATTGAATTTGGAAGGTAAGTTTTAAATACGACTGAATGAGAGGAGCACTAAGTTTTGTCCTCAGCAGTTTGAACTAGATGGTCTGTATTTTTTGCTTCAAAAGAAGTTTTTTTTATTCTTGTTTAATATTAAGTTGATGTTTAGGCTGAATATAAAAGAAAATTTAACTTATCATCAATTTTTTATTACAGATTGATGGCCAGAGACATTGGAGGCTCTGATCCTGAAAGAATGTCTGCAGCAAATACTGCCAAATATGTTGCTGAGGTTTTCCAAGGAACATCTATCAAAGTAGGTCTTTTTTTCTCTGATGACAACCTAATGAGAATCAATTACCATATGTTGAGATCTTGCTGCTCTGAATTCTGGAAAGCAGGACGATTTGAAACATGTCATAATGAGACTTGTCTGCTGTTCTGGTTGTTTGTTAAATCATTTCCTTGATTTTATTGACATAGTGATTTTGAATTTATTACTTTTAATTTCAGGTTAAAGTTATTGAAGACCGAGAAGCATTTGTTAAAGACTATCCATTATTTGCGGCTGTGGATCGGTGTGCTACAGGTGAAATAAATTACTCAAATTTCCTCATACAAAATAAAATAAATCATATTTGGAGGTTTTTAAAAGCTATACAAGGATACTGTCTCAGAAATAGGACACATAAACTGTTGTGGTTACATTTTATTTGGGGTCTCTCTATTTTTAGAATATTGGCTGAAATTAGTTTGTTTCATACTTATTTTCTTTCTTTTTCAGAGGTTGATCGACATGCAGGTCGAATCATCGAATTAGAGTATACAAGTGACAATGTCTCCGATACTTACATGTTTGTCGGAAAGGTAAATAAATACCTTATTGGAACTAATTTTTGTGGGAATTTAATTTGGCGGAACAGCAAAAAACACCTTTAATTAAGGGTTCATATATTCAGAAAATTTTATTTGGCAGGAATTTAATTTGGTAGATGAAGAAAAACTTTAATTTGGCGGGAACTAAATTTGCCAGATTTTGGCCAAATTTGCCAAACCCGCTAAATTTTCTTCCTGCCAAAATTAGATTCGTAGTTTGTAATTTTTATAATCACTGCTTAAAAGTTTCTTTCTTAAATTTACCTTATTTTTCTCAAATTTTTAAGAAAAGGGACCCTACGAGTGATTGTGTTTTCCATTTTTGTGTACCCTACCATGGATTCACATAAGGCACTTAGACCAGGGCCACATCCTGTACCTTTTTTGTGATATCAATATTTTCTATATTAATTGAAATTAATTTGACCCAATTTCTCTTCACGAAGATGAAGGTCACAGGAAAACTAGAAAACAGGTGGGAATGTTCATGAGGAGAAATGAAGAATTTATTTGGTCTTTTCTTTTAGGGTGTAGTTTATGACACCGGTGGTGCTGACGTGAAAGCTGGGGGTGTCATGGCTGGTATGCACAGGTTAGGCGTTATCTTGGTTGATTTCTTTAGTTAAAAAAAAGTTATGTGTCGGAAAAGTTATTATTTCAGGAATAATATATTTTCAGCATGTTATTTTCTAATCTTCTTATAAAGAGTATCTATTTTCATAATTTTTTTACAGAGATAAATGTGGAGCTGCCACCGTTGCAGGAGTATTTGGTGTAAGAATTTCTTAATCATTATTTCTTCAGATGTTAATTGTTTGTTCCCTTATTACATTTTAACTTGTGTCTTTGTAGGTGCAATAAAAGTGTCTATTTTCTTCTATTTTAATGTAGATGCTTGAAAAATTGAAGCCCAAAGGAATAAAAGTGGTCGGAAGAATGGCCATGGTTCGAAATAGTATTGGAAAAGGTAACTTGTAATTCGTAATGTCAAAGTACAGAATTTCAAAGATAATTTTTTTTACAGTTAGATTTTTACAGGAAAAGTTTTCTAAAGATAAACAATGAACTTCTCATTTTGTACTGGCAGAAGACTAATTCCGATTTTTTTTTTTAAATATTCGAGATAAAGAATAGAAAAATCTATTTCAATCACATTTCTTTTTGTGACATTTAGATTGTTATGTTGCTGACGAGATCATCACTTCTGCAGCTGGTATGCGTGTTCGTATTGGTAACACTGATGCTGAAGGAAGAATGGCTATGAGTGACCCTCTGTATCATACGAAACAACAGGTTTATCATCTTAATCCTTGCGTAGAATAACTGGAAATAATAATAACAAAAAGATTTGTTATGTCTTGTTGAAACTTACTCCTTTAGAATGCCAGCTCCTCTTTTTCAGCGCTCCGACCTTTGGGAGGTTTTTTTCTTTTCTTTCAGTGTTCTATGTAATATATAGAATGGTGTGTACTGATTGTCTCTTTTTAAAATGAAATATTCCTATTTCATGATTTAATGTAGGGAGTTAACTTTAATTCTACTTCATGCAATTTTTTACCATAGGCTTTGGACGAAGTAAATCCTCATTTGTTTACCATTGCCACATTGACTGGTCATGCAATTGTCGCTGTTGGTCCTGAATACACTGTAAGATTTTGATGCATTAAATCTGATGGTGTTGTGCTTCAATAAGATTGATTGTGATTGAATCTTTTCGATGTCTTTATACTTAACCTACCATCTTCAGGAAGTAATCTAGCACAAAATACCAGTAACCAACATTTTTATTTCCATTTAAGTGTGTGATGGACAATGGACCAGCCGAAGAAACAGAGACAGCTAGGACACTTCAAAAAAGTATTTCAAATTTTTTAATAACTATTTTTTGTTGTTTTGTTTATTCTTTTTTAACCCGCCATTGAAAGATTTCTAAGAAAAATTTAATTTTCAGTCTAGTTTCAAAACGACGGGTTTTATTGAGTAAAAGTTAAATTTCGTTGTACTATGTTTAATTAAACTTTGTTTTTGCCCCCGGCTACTTTATACATTATTTCCTTCTTCAATAGTTGGTCATGGATTGTCTAATCCTTTTGAAATTTCCACCATCAGGCGAGAGGTAAGCTATTTGAGATTCTGCGGTCACACTCCACCAAAGATAAATCGATTTAAATTAGCTTATTTTGTCCGTTTGAAAAGTTAACTATCAGAAAAGCAAATTCTTTCCGAATTAGAGAAGTTAGAATGGGTCGAATGGAAAGTCTTCTTTATCCATTTAGAATATTTACTTTAACACTAACTGTTAATAAGAGTTAATTATAATAACATAATTATTACTATAAATGCTATTTTGTAACATCAACTTTAAAAATAAAGAGACAGCTTTTATTATTCATTGTTTGCACTTGAGTGCCAACAGTGTGACGGTCTGTTTCAGGTTTACCAAATTGCCAAATTGCTTGTATTTTTTTCTAGGATTATGCATTTTGTGACGGTCGAAATGAGTATGAAGACCTGATTCAATGCAACAACCAACCTTCTTCTAGAACACCGCGTGGTCATCAATTCCCCGCCGCGTTTATGATCTCTGCTTCAGGTCTCAAAAAGGTTTGTGGATTTGTTAATAGGCAACTTGTTTTTCATAATTTCTATCGAGTCGCTTTTTATTCAAGTCATGTGGTTAATCCCTTGAAGCCTTTACAAAAGTGTCAACAAATATTTCCATTTCTATGAGTGTCTCGTTCAGGTTTATTATTACAAAATATTTTAGCCTCGGATCGCCGACTTTACTTGTGCTTTGTAAAATCTTCATTTCATGCGAAAGTTATAATTTGAAACATGATTACCAACAAGATCCAATTGCTTGTTGTTGCTTGTAAGAATTACCGATAAAGATTTTCATAACATTTGGACACAAATATATCAACCAATTTACTGATTGTCCCCTTATGGGAAATATTATTTTTCTTTTTCAGCATGGAGTCGATTCAGATCGTCCCTTGAAGTACACACACATGGATATTGCAGGATCATCTGGAAGTTACCCTGGGACGCCCACTGGTGCCCCTCTGGTTGCACTAGCTAAAATGATGAAAATGTTTTGATGGCTTTTTTTCCTTTTTAAAACTCTCTTAGGATGTATTTTTTAATTATTTTTTACTTAGGTTGTTAAATTCTTTAAATGTTTAATTTTTATATCAACTGTTGGGAAGCAAAAAAAAACGACACTGAAACCATTCACTGTGTATGAAAAGATAGTTTTCTGTTTTCTGTCCGAATTTTTGTTCAATATTTTGTTATTTTGGTATTGGTGTAGGTAAGGGTATTAAAAATGCAACTTAAACTGGATACAGATAATTTATTTTTCGGCCGAGATAATTCTTCATTTTTTTTTAAGTTCAATTTACTTAATCTTCATTTTTTATTTTCTATATTTAAATTTTTTTAAATTTTCCATTCTCTAACATTTGATAATAAAAACTATGAATTAACATCGTTTGTTTGTTCATTGATTTTTTTCTAGGGACGAGAAGTGTTTAGTTGCTATAGATTGTTGGTGACACAACACGTTCTTTCAACGTCTATTTAGCGTTAAAACGTTTTAAAGACGTTGAAACAGCGTTAGAAGACGTATTGTGTTTGCTGGGATAACGAGGAATTCTTCAGACGTGAAAAATGCTCCTTTTTAACCCTTTATCCTGTTTCTTTGCAGTAGTGTAAACTCATGTTGCCAAGGGTGAGTAAGTTTGTTATGAGACCGTTCCCTTATTTGTGAGAGGTCTTTCAAAAAATCTTTGCCAGAAATTAAAGCTTTAATAATAGGTATGTTTTACATAAAGAATAATATCGGAACATTCTGTAAAAATCTGCAAAATCTGTAACATTTTTTTCAAAAGAAATTTGCTATGTTGGCAAGAGTTTCCTTCAAAAAGGTTAACAAAATCGAACGACAACGAGACAAATAAGTTTGCCATCTTGCAATATACTTCAAATTTGCCAATAACAGTTGCTGTTATATTCAGACATATATAGTCTTTTTACCACGGGGCAAATTAGATGAATTAGATATACCGATTCAGTTGTCCATTGGCAAAAGAATATTAAAACTCTAAATAGTATGACACGAAAACACAAAAAGAGAAAATTAATTATAACCATTTTCCATTTCAGAAAGTAATATTGACTTTCAAAAATTTGCAATCATTACAACCCACAGAATGTTGTTGAACCAATAAACCTCATTAAAGCATCGAAGTCAGAGGAGGGAAGTTTGTCTGGCTACCAATTATTGTCGTGTTCGAAGATCTTTTGTTTGTGGTTTGTGTTGAGAAGGGGAACCAATATCTGTGAGACAGAAAGAAAATCACAAAGTATTGTCCATAGACGCCCAATATCATTAGAATGTCATAACAGACCCGACGTTTAGGTATATAATTGGTTCTTAATTGTTTGATTGGTGATTGGTGGCATCGTTTGCTTTCTTTAAATTAGTTTCCAAAAGAATCCATATATATATACGTATGGAACGCCATAGCTGCCATAAGTGCGCTTTTAGTTAAGACCTCTTTTCAAAGTAAGAGCTCTTTCAATGAGCTCTTTTTTTAAGACCTCTTTTAATGAGCTCTTTTAATGAGCTCTTTTGAAGACCTCTTTCAATGACCTCTTTTTTTAACAGCTCTTTTTTTATGTCCTCTTTTTTTAACAGCTCTTTTTTTATGTCCTCTTTTTAAGACCTCTTTCAATGAGCTCTTTTTTATGACCTCTTTCAATGAGCTCTTTTTTTATGATCTCTTTAACCCAAGCTGACCGTATTTCTAACATTCAAATCAAGTTGGATTAAAGATTTTGTAATAATTTACCAGCTTGGAGAGCTTTCTTATAAACAGGATAACAGGAATTCCTCAAAAACATGTCTGACCAAAAGTTATGTAAACTTCTTGGGCTTAGCCAACTGTATACAAATTTTTAGAGAGGAAAATATCAAGTTAGATTTGATATCAAGATTGAGTATGGAGGATTTAAAAATTCTTGCCATCACTGACAACAGTGCAATCATGAACTTAAGGGTAAAGTGCTATTCTTTTGGCGGGGAGAGTTCTGGTAAGATTTTAACTAATGGTTGTAATATGCCTAATGGAAAATTTACCGAACGAATATTTTGCCGAACAAAAAAAGAGCTCATATAGAAAGAGCTCATAAAAAAGAGCTCATAAAAAAGAGCTCATAAAAAAAGAGCTCATAAAAAAGAGCTCATAAAAAAAGAGCTCATTGAAAGCTCATTAATGGGAAAAGAGGTCTTAACGAAAAGAGCACTTATGGCAGCTATGGCGTTCCATAGTTCAGGGTTGTCATCGTTTTCCAATTCCTTACTTCATCCCAATTGCTTTGTTCAAGTTACAGAAACTTCGAAGCCTTTCTATTTATTAACATTTGTTCGAGTTTGATTAAGTTTGATTAAGTCAGACGGGACCGAAGATTTTGTTCGAATTGTATGAATTTTCGAATTATAGGAGTTCAAATTACATTAGTTAAACTGTATTCGAACTGGCCGATACTTTGAGACTTTCTAAATCGAGTTTACGGTATACTTGAAATAAAATTAAAAAGATTCCTTACTAATAGTCACAATCATCCATTGCATCGAATCGTGGTAAGCTAATACCGATACCATTTTCAGGTGAAAAGACGCGAACACCTTCTTGTCCAGATTTAAACGATTTCATTCCGTAATCTGTAAAGCGGAAAAAA
The DNA here is from genome assembly GCA_032270745.1 of Tiaropsis multicirrata. NCBI lineage: Eukaryota > Metazoa > Cnidaria > Hydrozoa > Leptothecata > Tiaropsidae > Tiaropsis > Tiaropsis multicirrata. Next base: position 8,911 of record JAUJPO010015235.1, on the reverse strand, counting down.
TAAATTTGAATTCTCACAAAGTATAAGACAGATATTACATGACAGAAGGAGGTAAGGGAAGAAAAAAAGGTAAGTAAGTGAAACAAAAAGACAAACTTCCTAAAATTCTCTTTGAAACGATCAAAGTCGTCCCCAGGGCCAAGAAATGAAAAATTCAGAAATACAAATAATACCCCAGGTATTTACCAAAGGAACAAGTGAACCAAATTTCATCCAAAGTTATTGGAGTATCTCAGCCCACCCCAAAAGTTTATTATTTGCAAACAGAAAGACAGATAGATAGAGAGCTCAACATGAGATTAACCTTACCAGAGAGTTTGATAGTCCATCGGTTGTCAACTAAACAATTCGAACTCTTCAAACGACCATGTGACGCAATGTCAGTGGTTTGCAAGTACATCATGCCTCGGCAAATATCCTGATTGTAAAAAAAGTTTTAGAACAAGCTAAGTAAATATTACCATTATAATTAATTTTAGATTACAGTACCGAACATATAAATGCACCCATCATAAATAAATGCAATGTGCTTTGAGATGGGTTTAAAGATAACCTAAAATTATCTATTCGAATGGTTTCAACAGCCAGCTAGAACATTTTATTACAATTGACAGAAGCAAAACTGACAGTTGATGCGGAAAGAATAATCATCATCAAAATAATCTCATGCGATTAGATTGATAATAAATAACAGCCGATCACACAAAAAGAAGGAGGAAGCAAAAATCGCATCTGAGTACATACTTACCAACGTCTACCATAGTGCCCCCCTGGTGAATGAAACTTTATTCAAAAGACGCTCTAGGCTAAAAGAGTCTCTAGGCTATGGGTAAAAGAATTTACATTTTCCAAAGTTAATAGAGCAATGGTAAATTTGACGTAAAAAAGAAAACAAGCGAAAAGAAAAAACTGACCTTCAACATTGAATATTTGAAATCCCATCCGAGATCGATGTCATCATTGGATAAGATGTCTTCTAAACTTCCTTTACCGCAGACTTCGTTCAAGATTGCCACATGCTCAGTATCAATACAAGCACCAATGAACAAACAGAGATTTGGATGCTTAATATCTCGCATTTCTTTGACTTCCCATCTTAATTGATGGGTCATTTCAACGTTCTCCTTTCGAATCAATTTGACAACAATATCCTTACCATTCCAATTGCCTTTTTTTTTTGGAAGGTAGAAAACATGATAAGTATTTGAAACTAGTATATGAAAGTCTTTGGGAATGTAGACGTTCTTTCGTACCTGCGACCAACTGTCCCCCTACCTCAAACCTAAGGCATACCTACCCCACTGATGCTATTGATGATTTTGACGTGGCGCAGTGAGTAAATATTTCAACTCCCTCGGACCTCGAGGACCCTTTTGTATCGTATTCGAATGTTCATTAGAATACATCTAAACATGTTGGACCATATTACGGTGGTCAAGTGCTCGCCTCCCGTTCGCAAGGTTGTGGGTTTAACCCCAGCCGGGTCAGATCAAAGACTTGAAAACTGGTACTCGCTGCTGTCCTGCTTAGCACTCAGCATTAAGGAATTAGAGCGAGGGTAAGTGAAGAAATCCAGGGAAAGGAGTGGCGCCCTCCCCTAACATCAGGTAGATAGCTATCGAAAAGGGAGCCTTCGGGTCGCCCTCGACTGCAGTTGCAATCTTACTTATATAAAAAACTTTCGGGCACAGGTATGCCAAGACTTTTTTTGAGGCTAAAGAATCGAGTGGTCGTGATTCAAATAAATGTACCCTTGTTGAGAAAAGTACGTCAGACATCCGATAAAAACCTTTCCCCTGACATTTCCTATTGCATAAGCACCAGAAAAAACCTTTAAAGTAGTTTTTTTTATTCACCTTGATTTTGACAGACAGTTTTCTCTTCTTTTTGTTCACTTTTGCCTGACATCATGCTTATCATGCTGATGACCGACTTGGCGCTGCTCTTGTTTTTCTTTTGACGCATGCGTATAGTGTCCCATTCCACCATCCAATCAGTGCTCATCAATTGCGCATTCAATTCAATCTTCTTGTAGTAAAGTCGACCAATGTAGAATAAGACTGCAAGAATTCCCAGGACCGCGAATACCGTTGGAACAGCAATGGCCGCTTTATGAGTCTGGCAGCGACTACCGGTGTGACTTGATTCGCAAGTGCATAAACCAGAACCACTGCTTCCATCTGAACATTTGCCGTGTGTTCCACAATCGCATTTCTTAGAGCAATCTTTTCCATAATAATTCGTTTCACAATTACAGAAATCACCACCCGTACATTGGCCATTCATCGCATGGCAACCGTACCTTTTTGGAAAGCAAAAAATGGCTCGTACTACGTTGATACTTCACCGAAACTTAGAAACTAAGGACATGGGGTCTTTAGATTTGAAAATTTGAATGACCAATAGACCTTTTCATAAATGACGTCATGAATATCTCTTGCCTCTCTTTCAAGACATTGCCACCAAGGTTATCAATTCTCATATGGATTTTGTGGCGCATTTATTACTTTGATTGGAGTCCCACAAGAAATGATCACCATATTATTGTGTTTTAAACGAGGCAAGTGTTGCTCATGACGTTATTTATGAAAGGTCTTGACGTTTTGATTATTGTTTCACCTAAATTGCTTTTTTTTTTGGTCCGCTATTTTATCAAGTCTCTGGTGAAAACTTCAAATCTATAATATACATATACTGGATAAATAGAATTAGAGAATGTACTTTACAGCCATTTTACAGTTAGCCATCCAAATCCGTCAGAATGTCAAAAAGGGAATTCTAGGGGTGGTCTATAAAAATACATAAATCTGCCACGTTGAAAAAAGAAAATTGACATCATGTTCCTATATCTTTTGAATGGGTACAAGCTATAAATTTGACCAAGGAACAAAGTAGTGAAAAAAAGTTTGAAGCTTAGTTCTTACTTGGTCAAGGTCAAAAAAGTTATGGTGTCATCAAGGATTTCCAGGAATGTGTCAATTCATACATGCTTTTTTATAAGAATACAATTGATAAGAATATTCATGATGAAATTGGCTAAAAAGGTCCTACTAGGTCCTGGGTCAAGGAACACCAAAAGAAAGCGTGTTCATGTACACACTGTTAGGTTTTCACAGGGACAAGTTAAGTTTTAGTTTTAGGTACACTTACTTGAAACAGGTCGGGATAGCACAATCGTTGGTCGTGTTGTCAGTATTGATATAAGCCTCGTGACAAGTACAATTATTTGGCCTTTAAAAAAGAAGGGTATTTAAAAAAAAATTATCAATGAGTTGTTTATGAGGATTTAGGTTATGATAAGAGTTGGATTGGAGTTTGCAATCGGTAATGGCGGTAATGGCGGATCACGTTCAATTTCTAATTTGCCGTTACGTATTCTGACTTCTAAAGGTTAATCCCCAAAAGTTCTGGCAAATAAAAATTCGTAAAAAAATTATATTTTCGGCGAGAGATACTTCTTCGTCCAAAAGTTTGCCGAGTCAAAACATTTTCGGGATTAATTCAATTCATCCATAGCCCACTGGAGGCCTTGTTTACCACAAAAAAAAAGATTAATTTATTTGTTATTTACGCAATACAATCACCAAAAATACAGCCTTGGCAAATAGGAATTTCACAGTTTTGACCAGTGTATAATTGTTGATTGGTTGTCATGTCAATTTTGCAGCTTAAAAAAAGGAAAGAAAGAAATATAGATGATAGGATTAGTATCCCTCGAATCGTAATGTTGAATCTCATGGTCATGATGATCCAAACTTTCAGCCCTACTTTAGCCAGTCGGTTGTTATTTTTTTTAGGGGGGGGGGTACTTAAGGTAAGTGACCTACCGGACGTTGGGTTATGTTAGGTTTTTCGAGGTTCTGACAAAGCCCAGGTATACTGTAAGGGTAGGAGATTTGAGAAAATTTAGAAAATATTTGCCAAAACTGGCTAACCGAAAAATGCACTGTAAGGGTCGGTTTTTCAGCAAATTTCTGTCCGAACGTACGGTAGTTTCGAAATTGAGCCGAATCTAATTGTGCATTAAAAACTTTTGAATGTCGTTCTTTTGCCGATCTCAATCAATTAGATTAGACACGGCAAAAGATCGACTGACTAAATTAGACCTCAAATACATAATTGAATGTAATTCGGATAAATCTTGCATTCCTGTGGCGAACCTCTAATGAGGCGAGTTTATCTGCACCATACTCGTGAGGGGAAATAATACATATGACTTAAAAATAGAAATGACACAAAATACGTTTAAAACTAATGGAAATTTTGATACTGCGGCCCTGGGAAATATATGTCTCCACATATATAACTGACACAAAGGAGTGGCTAAGACCTATCAGTGAGTTTCCAGTGCTGGCTATAAAACAGCTAAAATACTTTAAAATCTCTAAGTACTTCCATTGAAAAACAGAAATATTGATATCCCCAATAAATTTTTATCGACTAAAATGTGTCATCCCATCACTTTTTCGAACAAAGAACAATAGAATTTTGTTTCCCCCATTCGCGAGATAAACTTTCGCGAATTAAGAGACTATTTGTGTATTTAGGTAGATTTAGGACACTTTTTATAGAATTGAAAATAATAGCAATGTTTCGAGAGATAAATTTTCGCAAATGATTTTTTTTGAATTTTTCGCGAGACAAACTTTCGCAAAAAAGGGTAAAATTGGCGAAAGTTTATCTAATTAAAGTACATACGAGCATTTATCTTGTTGAACGCATTGACCATTGTCCCACATGTGGTGATTGTCTGGTGACACCATACCACCACATCCACCAGTACAAAAGAAGGCTGGTGGAACTTTGATGGTCATGTGAACGTCCTCCATCAGTTCAGATGTTTGGTGTTTCAAGTTCATGGTGGATTTGCTGCCTTTGATTCTGTATGCGTGAAAATAGAAAAAGAAGAAAGTTTAAGTTTCATGTTAAAGGGAAGATGAAGAGTTTCAAAATGGAAAATTTTGCTGAATTTTAATATCGCGGTTGTTGGTTTCTCTTTGGATGATTTCCGACGTCATAAATGATTTACGACTATGTTTACAACTCTGAAAGTAAATTTCAATTCTCAAATGCATCTACCATTCTTTCATCATTTCACATTTGTTAACGACTTCTAAAACTCATTAAAAGCGTGTAACTTATGCCTTACAAATGAAATGCCTGTCATTTCTGGTAGGCAACTTAATTGCCAAAATAATTTCTTGATTTAATGACTATTTTACGTTTTGAATAAGCGAGTCATTCAATAACAATAAACGTCACGGCGAAATCATCTATAAAGTCGTTTGATTTTTTGAAACAGTGAATTTGAACTTACGGCACAGAGACCAATTCAGACTCAGGAATTGGAATATATATCATGTCTTGTCCTGTGACTTGAATCTCTTTTAATATATTATCTTTGGTGATATTGTACGGTGTCACATTTGCACCAAGGTATAAGTAACGTTTGGCAACCAAGAAATCTTTGCCTGTCGACAGCGTGGGTGCATCAATTTGGAGAAGAAGAGCTTAAAAATGAAAAAGTCCAGGTACCCTCCAATTTTAGAGAGGTCCATTCGTAGTCCATTTTAATTTTTTATATTATATTACAACATATATAGTTACATCAAAATAGGCCAATTGATAATCGAAATATGGACTTCGGCCTTTTTACTAGTTATCATAGATGGCCTCGTTAAAAGTTAAGTATATCTCTGGGATTTTAGTTTTAGTGATACAAAGAGTAATGACATTTTTTTTAAACACGTGCTAAGGCTTCTTTAAAATTATGGCTCTCAAGACTTAGGGGCCTAAAGAATAGAGGTGACAAAAGACTGAAACACATATAGCTTTATAACATTCCAGATTGAGCACTCAACTGTGGCCGCCGCGCGTGGGGTTATTTAACATGTCTGAAAAAATCCCACCCCTGGTCCATCTGAAATTTATATAGCCTCTGGCAATACCATCGATTTGTAGAATTTAGGTCCTTTTGGGATGGTGAACATTGAGAAAGTCACTTGTGGCACTCACAGCTGATTAATCTAATGACAAGGCTAGTCACATGGCTAGCACTGGGCTATTACGAAAAATCACAAAAAAAACAATTTTTACTTGCAACTTACCAGAGTAATTAGAACGATCATAATTTTTATCAAAAATGACAGAATCGCCTGTTAAAGGCATGGGGTGTTCTATCTAAACGGAAACAAAAATTTATGTAATATGAAAATCGACAATCTTTTTGAAAAAGCGCTGTGTTGTTCGTTCTTTCTTTAGCTACACCAAATTAGAAGTATTTTATCTTGCGTAGTTGCGTATTTTACCACACGCGGTGCGCTCTTTCGCAGTTCGCCGTTTACCGTTAACTTCAACTTCTAAAATTGAGTTAAGACTATTTTAGTTGGTGTATCGAATGTAATAGTTTACCAAAGTCTGCAAAAGATTAAAAAAAGTTCGTCAAAGAAATAACTTCTTTCAATCATTTTAAATCGTAGATTTTGACTGGTGATCTTCTCTTGCTGATCTTAATCAATCAGATTCAACAACAGTGCAAGAGATTGACCGACTAAATTAGACCTTACAGAATGCAAGGAAAAACTATTATATACTGTACCTTTATGAAACGATCAATGAAGCCTTGGGTACTCCACGTTTCACCTGCATCGATAATCTGAGCTAACGAGTTGAGCGTTGAGTAAGCTGCATCGTACAACAATCCTAATTGTAACAGTGCTTCCGGGTCCTGAAAAAATGAGGATATAAGAATATTTTCAGGTCTGTAAAAAGGTGTCATTAAAATATTCGTGGATCATACATTAATTATTACTCAAATCTGATTTGACTCTTTTCCAAAAAAGACACACTGCACTGGGTAATACTCAAAAAAGTTTAACAGTAGAATAAAATGGAATTACTCACGTCAGCAGGGTATGTCCCAACAGGTAGGTAACCTTTTTTGGACACTTCTTGTGCTAATGAAATAAGACCTTTGAAAGCACTCCAATATCCGTTGTCGAATCCGTAGGTCGCGTAGTTGGGTTGAAACATGATTGTGCCTTTAAAAGTTTCCATGCATGACATTGTCTACGATAGAAGAAAATTGTGTCGTTTTTTAAGTACAGGTATGAAAACAATATGATAATATGAATGAAAGCGCTTTAAATTTACGCGTTTTTTTTTCTTTAAATTTGAGACCGCGTCTTTCTTTAGTTAAAGTAGTACTTAAGACTCTAAAACAAAAATTCTCGATGCTTCCTTCTCCAAAATCTTTCACGAGACTTTATTAAGGAAAACTTGAGTGGTTTCAAATTGACAGGTCTGCAACCTCTTAGGTCCTACTTACAAATTGAAAAACTATGGGATATATACCATATAGTTAAGAACCCATCAGACTTACAGTAGGGCCCATGACATCAACACATCGTCCTTCGTTGTGGTAGGGGAATGCATCATTCATTCCCAGTGTACCAATCCATTGATAGCCATTAGCGTGTGACATATTACGTCTGCAGTAAAAAAAACAGAGTATGAGAATTGTTCAGCATTGGCAAACAGCTTACTTTTGTTCACATTTTTGCTGGATTATCTAAAGTTCGGCAGTTCTCTTTACACTGAAGATATGTAATATCAGTCATTTTAAGGAAAAGGAAAGATTTTATATATAAGAAACTTAAAAAGATCTAACTAAAAAGAAAATATTATTTTTGTATTTTGGCATGTATATTGGCATGACGAGATCCTAAATATTCGATTCCAACTACAGTGGTCACCAAACAATTTTTAATGATTTTTTTGCCGACAAAATTCTTTGTAGGGCCAAACCTAAAAAAATGTTTGTTTCCGCGTTACCGGCCGGGTGAGAATTTTCTTTTTTAGGTCACCCGGCCGCAAAAATTTAATGAACTTTAGAATAAGTGTGAGATTTCCTGAAAGTTTGAAAAATCAAAGAAACGAACATTTTAACAAACAAATTATAGTTTTTTAACTCAAACAACCATGACATCCTAGAAAAATTATCAAAAATAATTTTTTTCCGGCCTCCCGCATGAGTTTTTTTTTCATCACCCGGTAACGAAGAATTTTTTAGGGTTGGCCTAGTTAAGTCTTTTAGAAAAAATGTATACTTTTTTAAAGACACTTTTGAAGAGAATTACAGGGGCGGATACAGAAGGTACTCAAAACCTTTGACCGAGAGTGTTCATTTCCATGCCAGGAAAATATGAGCGTATGTACCATTCTGAAATTCTGAGTACCTTCTGAGTGTGTAAATCAAGATTGAACTTACTTTGTAGCTTCAGCAACAATGTAGTTTAATGCAGGTCCTGTAGCGGTGACGACGATGGTTTTGATATTTACTTCGTATAACTGATCAAAGAACTTTTCTAATGCTTCGCTACTGACCACGGTGTTCATGTCAGCTACTTGAGGAAAAGATACCTATGGAAGAAAATAAGAACAATGAATTCTATGGTTTAAGAACATCAACATTACGAAAACAGCAAACCCAACAGACACGCTTTTCAACGTCCAAATAACGTTATGACGTCAGAATAACGTTGCTTCGACGTTTCATATGAGAAAGATTAGTATGGTATAAACATTGCACAGTTTGAATTCCCCACCAAAAATGACAGTTAAGAAATTAAACCAATCAAATTGCACAAAAAAAACATAAAAACAATAGGCGATTTCAGCTAATCAGAGCATTTATTCAAGATGATGTTTTGTTCTTAAGAAACACGCAGGCTTGTCTGACGTCCTGAACCTAAAGTGGTTTCCTATCGAAGCTTGATGTTAGTAACTGTTCTGATGGCAGTTTTAATTATGTGGCTGGAAAATGTTTTAATGAACTTCCACTTAACGTGAGGAAGGTCACTTCCAAATTATCATTTAAATCAAAATGTTTTGATTATTTCTTTGATAAGGC
>JAUJPO010015124.1:0-19770 GCA_032270745.1 Tiaropsis multicirrata | reverse complement strand
GTTCGTTCTAGAACAAAGGAGATATTCATTAACAGGTTATATCTACCTTGCTACCCGTACTATCCTGGTAGAGAAAAGACACATTCCGTTGTCGTGAACATCCCCGTTTTGGAGAATTATCTCGATTATCATTTGGGATTGAAAGGCACTTAAAAAGGGTTACGGGATTGGTTATCCTTTAAGAGGTATGAACTTTTGAAAATTTGCAATATAAGAAAAGGAGTAATCTCTTAAGTCTTAAGTCTCCAAACAGTTGTAGTATACATGCGCAAATAATCGTTCTCATCATTGGCAAGAATATTCTTATAAATGCACAAAATAATTGTTGGCCTCGTTTCGGAACAAATTTAATTGTTATACTACATTTAAGTACACATCCTAACTATGAAACGAAAGTACGTGACTCAAAATGTCTCTAGAGGTTCATGATTTATAAAGCAAACCTACGATGTCTATTGATCCATAATAGATTTGGGAAAATATATTAAAGATTTATAAGCTATAATTTCAGATCAGATCTAACTGAATAAAGATTTTGCCTAGCGGGTCGAACCCATACCTCTGTAATATTTGTAGTCATGGAAACACCATCATTTTGCCATGTGATGATTGGCTTAGGAAATCCTTCGACAGTACAAGTGTACGTGGCCGATTCTCCTACTGTTGGTGTAACTGAAGGTTGAACCAGCGTCGTTGCCGTAACATTGGACGCACCTAAAACAAGAAATTTGCATTTGATAAGAGTACAATAGACACTCCCGGAGAAGGTTTACTTGTTGGATTTGTAGAGAAGTTCGAATTATAGGGAAATTCGAATTATAGAGAAATTTGAGTTGTAGAGAATTTCCAGTTTATAGAGAAGTTTGAATTGAAGAGAAATTCGAATTATAAAGAAGTTTGAGTTATAGAGCTTGAAGCTTTAACTGTAAAGAGGTTTGAATTGTTGATAAGTTCAAGTTATAGGGGGTTCGAATTATAGAGAATTTCGAATTAAAGAGAAGTTCGAGTTATAAAGAAGTTTGAATTGTAAAGAGGTTTGGATTGTATAGAAGTTCAAGTTATAGAGTAGTTCGAGTTGAAGACATTCGTTTATGAAAATTTCTCCATTGAGTAACGAAGGTTGGCGTTACAGGCTAAAGTCTAAGCTAATTCTTTATAAAAGCCTAGGCTGTAGACGTTGATAAGAAAATTGTGGGTAGGTCTAGTGTAGGCGAAGCATGAACATGACATGGAAAGACTTATGAGTCACCTCAAGGTGTCCACTCATCGCTTGTAGTACTCGCATTTTTTATTAAATTGGCCTAGAAATAAAAGAAGCCATTCGATTGGTTAAAAATGACGTTACAAGTCGCGCGACTGCAAAAAAAGTAGAACACAGTGTTATCAACTTTGTTTTGTTTGTTTTTTCCAGATGACGTAATCTTTTCTAAGGAATTTTAACCACAACACAAAAAAGGCGATGAGTGGAGATCGGCCTTCACAAACAAACACAAAAGTGTCAATTCTACTTACAATTAACATAGACCCATACAGTATTGCTGGTATTGCCAAGGGCATTTTCACCATAACACTGATACTGCCCATGCAAATCTTTGGTCACCGAAAGAACCTGTAGATCATTCTGAATGTAGGTGATAGTGGAATTGGAACTAACTATTTGTCTGGTCTGGTCGAAGAGGCTTGAGTCACCTGCTATTTTGGTCCAATTCACGTTGCTAGTCTGTGGTGTATAAAATGTTTAAAAATGGTCACATTAAGGTTTGGTACACTTACGATGACGTAATTCATAAGATGACGTAATACATAAGGTTACGTAATACCATTTTTCACTATATTGCTTACTTTTCGATACCTGTCAATAATTTAGCAGGATAAGGCTGCTAAAAGATAATTGCGCGGCGGTAAATTCACCCGTGGGGAAAGGGTCAAATAACTCTCGCTCGATTTTTAAAATTAATTCTCGGGATAAAGATTTTTTGTCTTAGACCAAGTACAGTCTAAACATACAGCAGATGTTTAAACTGGTTTATTACTAGTTTTGTTACCTCGAGTGGGCTAGCTTTGATTCCACACTCAAGCGTTATGAGGTCTCCTTCGTTGAAAATCTGTATCGAATTGTCAAATAACCAAAATGTTGGAATGACTGAAAAATAGAAATGATGTAGAATTCATAAGCGAGCCCAGGACGTATTTAGTATTTAGATATTGACATAGTCAAGAAAACCAATTCAATTCTGTTTTGTATAATCTTCAAACGGCCAAGATTAAGCTTATTTCCTAATAGATTAAGTCGTGAGTATATAGAGCTTGTAATAAAGACACGAAAAGAAAAGCCACAGAATACATGTTTTAGGACACCAAAATAGTAACAATATTAGGTATCAAATGAAAGTATTGCCAGAGGTGTCAGAAAATAAGGAAATATTTATCATTACGAGGCGTTGACTTACTTGATATATTGAGTACCAGGTTCAAATCATCTTGTCCATGTTTATTGATTGCTCGACAAGTGTAAGTACCATCATCGTGCAAACCGACGGGACCGATTGAAAACGAAACTTCCCCGTCAGTTGCATTATGGGTACCGATGACGTCACCATTTCGGACAAGTTGATACGAAGGAGCAGGATTGGCGTAGGCTTGACAATAGAGAGTTGTACTTGCAGCGAAATTGATACTAGATGAAGAGAAATTCCCTGCAGTAGCGGTCACAGCACCAGGTGGATCTGAAAGTCGTTCATAAAAATATTATTAAATATCATATTTTTGAGATTCAAGAAATACTATACTCGATTTACTAGAATTTTCCCCGATTTCAATGAAGGTTTTCAGATTTCCTAAAAAGGGTTCCCCGATTTCGAAAAAGGTCAACTCCGATTTTTGTAAAAAAAATTCTAAAAAAAGTGTCCCCGATTTTCCACTTACATTCAACGACAATGGATGTAGTATGATTATGCCAATTGGTTTGTTTAGTCTCATAACTTGATGCACACTTGATATCACCTGTATTATTCAAGCCTATACGCAAAATATCTAGCTTTGATTCCAACAAAGTGGCTCCACAGCCTGAAAGCACGGTACTTGTTTCTATGAGTTAATAAATGAAAATATGAGCAGCGATTTGAATTTCATGAGGTAATCAACGGTTTTGACGGAGGGTGTTGACTTCCATGTAAAGGAATATGAGCTTTTTTATGAACTTTTTTCAACAATCATAGTCAACAGACGTCAACATTGCTCAAATTTTGAGTCTTCATCTAGACTAGCAAGTGTCCTGGTTTACCTGATGGTAAGAGGCTTATAGAGTGAGAAACGCGCAGGCGGGAAATATTCTTATAAAAGAAATGGAACGGCATGAGAGGTTTGGAAAACTCAGAGCGAACGGAGCAAGAGTGTTGCTAGCGTAACATGCAGTGTTGAATCGACGACTAGTCTAATTTGGATCGTACACTTTCTCCCTTTCCTGACAGAGAGTTTTCGTACATCCCATCAAGTAAAAAATGGTTCATAACATAAACACACCTGAAATATCATAGTCATAGATATCGTCCACAATAAGTGTGTCATTATGATACCATAAGACAGAAGGGGCGGGGAGGGCGGTCACATTACACCATATTGTTACCGAGTTTCCATCAAGAACAGTATATGTTATCGCTGGTTCTGGACTCACCACAGCCGAAACTGTAAAGAAATGAAAGAAAATATTGCAATTATTGTCTTAAAGAATTCAATATCTTGTTGAAATGCCAGACAAATTAAGCCAAAACTGTCAAGAAAAGGTAAAAATATTTTTAACTGAAATACATACAGTAGAAAGAAATGACGTCAAAATTTATTAAAAAACGTAAAAAATACTCAATCGAGCATATTCTTCGGTCTTGACTTACAAAAAACCATTATTAGCTCCAGTGATGAGGTTTGAATTAAAAAATAGTTCAATATTACTACCTTTAACCTTGATTTCAGTTTGGCCAGTGGAATGATCAAGATTTAAATTATCGAATAATAAATCAACTTTGATGATGGCTTCGTCGGAAGGAGAAAATGAAGAGATATTCAAACCAGCGTTGCCTGAGAAGGATACTCTATGGTCGAAATGGAAAATAATAATTTAACAACAAAGATTACAGAACTGTAAGCTGTTCCAGGATGTCGAAAACTCTTCATATGTAGGCTGCCAGCTGCCATCACTCTTAAAAGGGTTCTATGAGGAGATGCGGAGATTTTCTTACAGTATCTTACCAAACAAAATCCATTAAAAAAGAATACCGCTTTTTGATTTCAATGCAGATTCTCCTCATGCACCTTTTGTCAAAAATTCAAAACAATGATTTTTATATTGATAATTGGGCTTTTCCAGAAAAAGTCCGTATCCCCCCTTTTGAGGATATAGGATATCCAGGGGGGTTCGAAATTTTCGGCAAGGAAATCCAGGGGGGCTGGTGTTAAGAAATATCGACATCCTCAACAGTGAAGGGAATATGGATTTGTTCTGGAAAAGCCCATTTAGCGCTTAACAAAAAGTTAAAATATATATAGTAAGCGAAAATCAAATACACCTCAGAGAAACAGTCACAGTAGGGATTCATACCTTTTGTCTTTAGCAGGTTGGAACTGTGAGCCTTCGTTGACTTCAAATGTATTGTTACCAAAGTTCGCTATTTCAGTCAACAGATTACCATTGGAGTCAGCCGTGTACCATTTGATGCTATCCAATGTATTGTGGCCTGCGTCGTATTGCCATTGAACTGTAGCCTCATCGCGACATTCAAAATATGAAACAGCCTCAGGCTGGCTGGTAAAGGCGATTTCACTACAGTAGACAGCTAACAAATGAACCAAAATGGAAAAAATGACATGGACTTCAAAGGCTTGTATGAGAAGCTCTGAATACGATCAATAATTTTCAGTGGCAAACAAGTAACAAGTAGCCATCTCCATCATAGCATAAAAAATTGACTTCATACTTACAGTTTGCACAGAATAGAAACCAACAACAAAAGAATGCCCAAGTCGGCGCGTTATAAGTACAAAAAACCATCTAAAGTAATAAATTCTATGCTAATTATTCAAAGATAGCAAAATTCGTCAAAGTATATATAATCAATTATTTTTTTCTCCAAAAGAAAATTTTCTTAAAAATGAAAAAAAATCGTATGAAATTCTATGCTTAGATTTCTTCTTAATTTCTTTGCCTTTTTCTATTTTCTTTCTGTCAGCGAAAATCGATTGCTTATTTATAAATCGATACGTCATCGTTGCCATGGACAACCGATTATTCGAAATGGTGTATCGCTCATTTATGCATAAATTAGGAAATCAAAAAATTGAATAATTGAAAAGGTCAGAAGTAAAAAATAGAATTCTTAAATAGAAAACTTAAACATTGATGAAACCATTTTATTCCCATGGGAAACTTTCAATATGATATTTTGTAATCCCTCCCTAAGGCCGTAATGATCCTATTGTATTGTATTCAATTATTTTTGTAAATGGTAACTTAAGGAGTGGTATAATTTGTTTAAAATAAAGAAAATAAACAAGTTAAATTTTAACCTTTAGCCACAGCTGTATTTTTTTTTAATTCTCATTTTTTTTCACTTTTTTTTCATGAATTTTGAATTTCAAACGCAAATTGTGGTCACAGTGATGAGATTCAGGCAATTCTTTTGGTACCATTAGAAAGCCCTTGGTCTCAGCAGCCTCAAAGACAACGAGGGAATTTTGGTTGAAAAGCTAGTGGTTTTGAACTATGGTCAAAAGACTGAGGGTCGTAAAAATTAAGGGGCCAACTGATGCAAGTTTAGAGAACAATTCCCAGCAGACCAAAGAGGTTTTTTCAACGTTGCCGGAGTTGTTGGAAATTAATTAATGTGGACCCATTTCCATGAAACCAACAAATCCCCGCGAAAATTAATCCCATTAAGGTACTAGGGCTTTTATATCCAGGCCAATCCAGGCCAATCCAGGCCAATCTCAAAATTAGTGTATCAGGAAATTGAATATCTTTCTATTTGGTTGACATTGATTGTAAGATTATCTTCTAACAGTCATACAAAGGATGGATTCACCCATATGACTTTAGGGTCAACCTTAAAATCAGAGGCCAACGAATATAAACATTCTCAATTCCCTACCAGTAATACACTAATTAATTTTGGGACGGCCTTTTTACTTGTTGACAACGATGTATAAAGGTCCCAAGCAAGGCAAAGTTAAACTCTGAATTTCAAGGGATTTCTACATCAATAATGACGGGGATTATACTTGTTATATATTAATTCATGATTTACATACCTATTACTCAGCTTTATAAAATTCGGTGCTAGAATTATAGCGTTCTGATTTTAATTAGTAGACCAGCTTAACAGATATCGATATATTTCCTTAAGGATTCCTACATTCACTTCTAGGAACCAGCATTGTAAGTTTTGCATCGCCCTAAATGATACTTTAAGATAATACTTTGATATAATTTTACAAAATAGTTCATTTTAAAATGATTAAAAACACAGTGAAATTCATAAAATTTGATAAAATCTAAAGTACTCATAGGCTCCGTGTTGCATCGCCTTTAGAAAACTTTTGTTGTTACACAGGAGGGAAAATGTAGAGTTCTTTGCGTAGCTGGCTAACCGTACTAGTCGTTTGCTTTTTCCTGGACGTGTCCGGATCATTGGTATAAGAGACTTGTTTACAAACATCCTCGTTAACCCTGGTTAGCATTCGGACAACATCCATGGTACGCGCATATTTGCGGAACACTTTACACAAAGCTTGTATAAACCATGACCCTGTTTCACCATTTCGCCAAGAGTAGAATCCATAGGCGGTCGAATAGGCGTACAGAAAATCAGCTTCGGCTGGAAATGAGATTTCTCTTTCATTAGAAGAGTTGTCATCACCACCAGGTTTGACGCCGTCTGTTTCCAACGTTCCCATATAATTGACTCCTTGACAAGCCTGGATAAGCATTACTTTCGGTTTGCCGGCTAAATTGGATCCTTTCATATAATCAGTGATCTTTCGAATCTCGATCGGTCCATCGGTCATGTAAAGATTTTTCTCTAACCCATGTGTCAGGAAAGCCATGAAAAACGTACTAATTGGTTGAAAATTGTCACTTGCTATTCGCTTCATTATTTTGGTCAATTCTTTTGTATTGATGTCTTTAAAAACTTCAACAATAAAACCGAAATCAAGAAACATGTTTACCAGGGCTTCACAATCACGATTCGTTCCTTTTCTTGGTGATGCATAAAAGCCAGAGTTGTAAGAGAACTCTTCGATGTTTACAATGATTAATTTGCCACGCGGGAACTTTTGCATATTGTACGAATCAGGCGGAAAAACCTGTTTGAAGCCATCCTCGTTGTGGGGGTCGAAATCAGGTTTCAACATTTGATGTCTTCCTAAGAACATCTCGTTATTACTGGAGTTGTTGAGGGATCTTGACATTCCTCCTCCATCCGTTTGATCACTCATTAGTTGTAAATAATGAAAATCCGACGTTTGTTTGTTTGTTTGTTTAGTAAATAAACTGTATGATATCTTTCATGGTAACCACAATAACACTACATAACAATGCAAAAGTCCTTGTCAGTGTCCTTCCTCCTTTTAGAGTTCAGTACATTTCCTTAAGTCGAATGTCTTTTCCGATGTTTCTTTTCATTGTTTTTCTGTGTCTATTTTTATGTTGAGTTTTTCTAAAAAAAAATATGAACAAAATTGGCAGAATTTAATACAATGCACTTTATTGAGATTTCGTGATAAACTTTCTCCTTGACATGAAACTTATAACTGTGTTTTTATATCAAAATGTATGCATCGACAAAACTTCTTGAGTTGAGATAGAACACATCTGTTAGAAGTTAGAAAATTTTGAACATTGATCTACAGGATCAGATTTCGACAATTAACAGAAAGATGTATCAAAATAGTCAGAAATGTCAAATCTTAAATGAAACTGCAAAGTATAGCTCAAATATGTAAGAACACTGTAAGAACAGAGAATAGATTCTGCAAATGAAAATTCTCGTACTCTTAATTCAAGGGTCAGTAAAGACCGAAAAAATCACAACAAGAAACAAACAGTCTTTTCTCTTTTATTTTTCTAATCAATTTAAAAAAGGGGTCTATTCAGTTAATATTAAAAATGGAGGCATTTTATAGTATTCCTAGATACTAGGAGGTGAAGAATAAAAAAAGACAGAACAATGAACAATAAATAATTCGTTGGGATAATTGAGCTTCTTTGTTGGTCAGCTTTATTATTCGTCATTCTAAAAAGAAAACGGTCCAAAAATGTAGGAAGCAATTATATAATAAGCGGATTTAAAGTGAATCAATTCGCTACTTGGAGTGCATTGAAAAATCTTTTATCCTTAAGAACCGAACATACCATAGCCTGGACCATACCCAGGATACTTAAAGGAAGGATGAGACTTATAATGAGAAGAATTGTATTAAGTCATGCTTTGGATATAGCTAAGCAATGATCTACCTTATTACAAGTGTGCATCAAGGGCAAAGTGACCAAAAGGACCTCGGAAAACTGAATTATACTATGCCTGAGCAGTGGTACTAGGCATAGGAGCAACGGTACTACGAACGAGACATAGGAGCAAAGGTACTACGAACGAAGCATAGGAGCAACGGTACTACGAACGAAGCATAGGAGCAAAGGTACTACGAACGAAGCATAGGAGCAACGGTACTACGAACGAGACATAGGAGGAATGGTACTACGAACGAGACATAGGAGGAATGGTACTACGAACGAAGCATAGGAGCAAAGGTACTACGAACGAAGCATAGGAGCAAAGGTACTACGAACGAGGCATAGGAGCAATGGTACTACGAAGCAATGGCGAGAGTTGTATTGTACGTTTCTAAAAAAAACGAAAGATCTTACTTGTTCTTTGATTTTGAGAACCTCGTCATTCTGATTGACCATTTGTCCGGCACCGACAAACACTTCTTCTACAACACCATCTTGCGGTGCAACTATGTTATGCTACGGTTGAAAAAGTATCAAACGAAAGCATGTATAATTTCTTATATCTAAAAAAATCTAATCTTCACATTTTTTGAAATCCCGAACGATGTCAAGTTACTCAGTTCAAATGTCAAAGTTCTTGTTTGATGACATAATCTTTGCCTTTTAGACACAACATATCTTTCAGCTTTGGTAACGTTGAGCAAAGTAAGACTGATTGGAAGGCTTAGTTCAAACCAGTCAATACGAAATACAGTATGAAATATGAATCATCTACACATACAGGGAAAATTAAAAACAAAACGTTTTTAACAAAAAATTTTGGAAATAAAAAAAGTCAAACATACTTCCAACTTCATAGCATAGATGACAGCTACAGTATCTCCTGCTTTTACTTCTTCTCCCACATTTGCACGCACCTAAAAGATAGGATGATTCTCGAGCTCAATAAAAGTGCTACCTGGTCAGGTTAAAAATCAGGAAAATTAACGAGGGCATCTTTAATATGTCCTTCATTTTGCAATTTTCTACTAATGATTAACATTGCTAATTAAAACAATTTAAATGGCATATTATTTGTCACGACTCCGCTAAACTTCACATTGTTCAAGAAGTTGAATCAGCGTGCACTTCTATTGATCAGATTAAAAATCTACTTAACTTTGAGCCCAGTCCTGTATCGATCTATGTGGAGATCAGAGGTTAATCAAGGTTTCCTTCAATTGTTCTCGTTTACACAAACAAAATTAACAGTTATTTGTATGAAAAATGTATCACATATTAACAAACCTCCATAATAGTACCAGTCATGGGTGCAATAATACCACCTTGAGGTAGCGCTGCCTCGATTGTCTCTAGCACAAATTTTGGCGGTTGCTTTTGCACTTGGAAATGTGTATCCTATATGAAATGGAATAAAATGGTGTTATCTTAGAGGATGTGGGCCTGCCAATTTGAGACCACTCTAAGTTTTCCGTGGTAAAGTCTCTTAAAAGAGTTTGGAGAACGAAGCGTTGAGACAAAAATTTGTCTCCTTTATTCAAGCGATTTTTATAGACTTTTGTAAAGAAGTTGTTAGTACGAAAACAGACTGTAATTCTTTCTGTTCACATCGAGAAAATAGACTTTCTTCATTATTTAAAAAGATGTTTAAACATCATCACCTTAGTGAAGACATGAAGACCAGCATCGTGTGTGACAAAGCTATATCTTTCCCTTTGTCCGTTGATTGTTACATTTGCTATTGTTTGATTATCATTCGTTTCCAGACTTCCACTGCAAACAAATTCTTCTTCTTCTCCTACTTTGATGGTAACATTTCCATTCGAATAAGTTACGTCTAATGTTAAATCTGTAAAACATAGTAAAGAAACGTTTGGCAACTTTTTGTTGTGCCGAGATCTGGGTCACATCTTTCAAAAAGGTACTCACAATAACGGTTAAAAGGTTTGTAGACTTTTAGAAATGTGCCCTATCCTTCAAGGTTGATGTAAATAGCTACCGGATAACAACAGACCACTTTCAAAAGAACTGAGAAGGGTAAGGAGGCATTTATTTTTGCTGATTTTCTACTATGGCCGACGTTGCACCCTTTTTTTATTTAAGCCAAAGAAGAAGTTTCAAGAAGCTCACAGGTTGTCAGCTGTAAGTCAGAATTGTAAGAAAAAACTTTTCAACTTACATCTTATCATGCATCTGAAGTAATGATTACAAAGAATCCATAACTCTCTAACTTTGTTTGAGTTTTTCTCTTTACTCTCGTTATATATTTGGCTCTAGTTTTACTATTGAGCACTTTATATGGAATCAAACACATATTCTTTGATATAACTTTGTTTATATGCTTTCCTAACTGGTTCTAAGATGCTGCAAACTAGAAACAAAGAACTGGGAAAATTCAAACTAGCTTTGCATCCTGAAAGCTCAAACCCAGTAAAAGGGAGAGTAAATTAACAGAGTTTTGAACTGACCTTGGTCTCCATCTTTGAGTTGAATTGTTTGTTGTTCATCCACATTTACTCGATAGGATGAAAAGTTGTTCATCGGTGAATATTTATCTGCTCCAATGGAAAATGAAAACAACAATGTAATCAAATCTCACTACAGTTAAACTCGTGTTATTCGAATTCCCAGGGGACCAAAACATTGGTTCGAATACGTGATCATAGGAGTTTAATTAAGTTTGACTTAGTCGGACGGGACCGAACATTTTGTTCGAATTGTATGAGTTTTCGAATTATAGAAATTCGAATTACAGTTGAACCCATGTAATTCGAATTCCCAAGGGACCGAGAATTTCGTTCGAATTACATGAGTTTTCGAATTATAGGAGTGTGATTAAGTTTGATTAAGTCGGACGGGACCGAAGATTTTGTTCGAATTGTATGAGTTTTCGAATTATAGGAGTTCGAATTACATGGGTTCTACTGTATAGATGTTCGAATTACAACGCAATAAATAACCCTTTCCAAGTGAACCTAAACTCAATAACATTTTTCTCGGAAAGTTCTTTGTTGTAACTTTGTGAAACTAGTTTTTCAGGAACTGTCTAATCCACATCGAAATTTCTCTTTCCCTAAAGAAGGAGAGAGTTCAGCAGACCGATTAAACTATTATAGAATTTAGGGGTGAAAAGCTTACCTGATATACGGTTCTTTTTTCCAATTGTTTCTTTTTCCTGCAACATGAGAGCAAAACCAGCTTGCGCTAATTGATGCCCGGTTAATCCTATTCTCTTTGGGAATAATTCGTTATTGTGCTCCTAAAAATCACAAATGGATTTATTGTTAAAGTTGATTAAAGATTTGTCATAATTTTTGTGTATTTTACGATGACATCAAATTTGAAAAATGATTAGATGTTACTTTGTGAGTCCAAAGTCAAGATTTAAAAAATAACTTAAAAGCAATTTATAGAAGAAGAAATTGTGTAGTAAATAAAAATCTAATTAAGATACTTCAATAAAATCTGTGTGGACGTCTGCGGACACGAATGAAGGATGCGATGCCAAATTTTTAAGAAATTTTAAATTGGTATTCAAGCCAACCACCTAAAATACAAGTATGTAGAATTCTAAATCAAATTTGGATTTTGAAACAGCATAGTTTTTGGATATTAAAAAGAGCCTAGCCTTGCTTGGGCCCCCTTGGGGAGAGATATTAAAAAAAACGATGAAACTTTTAGCAATATGCATGTCAGATCACTTGCTGAAGAAGAATGTTCTGGAATACTCACTAAATGCAGTCGTTATCTGTTAGTTTTCTTTTACTTACTGCAATTACTTTTTAATTTATCCTTAACAAAAAAAAGATTGGAGAAAATCAAATAGATAGTGTTTAGCTCAGATTCGAATAAACTTACATGATATTCAGACAGTTTTCTATGCAATTTTTTTAATGCGGTATCTCGGTCTTTGTCCCATACAACAAGTTTAGCGATCATTGGATCATAATACTGACTTACTTCATCTCCTGAAATATGACAAAGAAAGAAATCTTAACAACTCCTTGAAAAAGTGGTAGTGTACCAGAAGTAAAACATTTTTAACTTCAACTTCTGTATTTCTCAAGTCATTTTTAACGCCTCATGTTGTTAAAAATGTGAGTGTTCTAATATGGAACATGTGACTCCAATTCACACAAATCTTTTTATTAAACACCACTTGGACTTTCCAGGAGAAAAGGAGATACCTTGACGAACACCAGTTTCGATGCGTACATCTGACGAAGGTGGAGGTGTCCAAAGATAATGCAATTTTCCAGTGCCTGGTAAAAAGTCACTAAACAAAAATAAAACAATTATAGGTAATTTCGATATACTATATGTTTTTGGTAGACTTAGATTAAATTTTTAGGAATGGTTCTAATTAGATCATGGCCATGGCAGTCAGTCGACTTTTAACAGGTGACCTTGCGACTAGAACTTGCCTTTGACATAGCTAAAACCCCATAATCGAATCTATAGAGATTAGTACGTTATCTCCTAGGCCACAGCATCATTGGTATAACAATAAGAAAGGTGTTGAAGATTGAACTAAACTGTGAGATTCAATTGCTGTGTTATAAAAAACAAGTAGATTCATTAGGCTTTCTTATACACATACCTGTCCGGATCTTCAGCATAGATCCTTGCTTCGAAAGAATGTCCGTTAATTTCCAGATCTTCTTGTGTAAAAGGGAGGCGTTCACCGGCGGCTGCTCTTAATTGCAACTCAACCAAATCCACACCAGTAATCATTTCACTGACCGGATGTTCCACCTGTCATAAAGAAATTACAAATTTTGTATAAAAATACTACTTACAAGCATTGGGCTTGGGTTTTGGGGTCATAATTATTATTAACTACGAGTTTTAACTAAATAATAAAAAATTAGCACATTGTTGGATGAGGAAAAGAACACTGTTAACAGCGAAATCAAAGAATATTTGGTCTAGTTTCTGTTCTCATAGAACTCAAGGACAATTTTTATAAAAATGATCTGGAGAGTCTACTCTTCTTGTCAAAATAGCAAAATTACAAGAGGAATACCCACCTGTAAACGTGTGTTCATTTCCATGAAATAAAATTTTTGGTCTTTATCCAAAATGAACTCAACAGTACCTTTTTGAAAATAAAACAACAATAGTAGTTGGTATAGTATAGATATGCAAACGAAATGTTTTGGGAAAACTTGAAAAGATCTTTTTTTATTTCAAGCTTAAATTAAACTAAATCTGTTAAAATCTGTTGAAAAGTAAACAAGACGACTTAAAGTGGAAAATTTCGCCTAGATATTGCTGATAATTGTCCATAAAACAACTTCTGGTTGAGATTATATTGATTATAATTACCATGGTTTCTCCAATTTAACGCGTACTCTAATTTAACGCGTAGCCTGATTTTTGCGAAAAACCGTAATTCATTTTGCTCTAATTATTAACGCGTAGCAGGAATTCCAAGTAATTGATTTTCCTCTAATTATGATATATGCCGCCTTAACACCCACGTTGGATGAAGGCATTATATAATTTATTCCCCCCTAATTATTAACGCGTACTTTGAACGCCGAAATCTTGTAATTAATCTATCTCTAATTTTTCAGGCGTAGCGTCCAAAATAATTATTTATTGCCACGCGTTAAATTGGAGAAATCACGGTATGAAAGTCATGAAATCAAAAAACTTTCGAAAAATATCACCTTGGTATCACTTTTTTTCGAAACAAACATCATGCAGATCATGGGCCTTTTGGAATTAAAAATGGGTAGTCGAAAGTTTAAGGAATGAAAGCTGACATTGTAGCATGCATTTTTATAGAACTTAAAAGAGAATTCCAATATAATTATTCTCACTCATCAATCTGCAAGGATTATTACTTTTGCAAAAGACTTGACGGGGGTCATCTCATGGAATAAATAGACTTTTGAAAGAAGGTAAAACTGATTTCAAGTCAAAATTCAAAAATTATTAATAGACCTGTTAAGATAAAGATTTTTCCCCTTTCCCAGGTAAAACCCCAAAATTTTGAGAATTGGTAAATCATTCTAGAACCTTTAAGTAACACCTCTAATCTTATACTTCTTAGATCTTTTTTTAACTTGGAGACTTTTGCCTGGGGAATCGCAATTACCTGTTATTACAAGGTTCGCTTCGAACTTTTATCTACAGATCTTGATTCAGACCAAATTTCATAAAAAGAAATTCATCTCGTTCTTATGTCATCACATCACCTTCTTTTAGCGTATAACCATAGTCACAAGAAGAGATAGTTTGGAAACGCTGGGGCCGTCGCTTAAGCTTTTTGCCTACGGGCAAAAATTATGTTGAAAATGGAACGAAGGCCCAATGGACATGCAATGGTCGTCAAAACATCTATGTCAATTGGTTCTTTATACAATTGACATTGTCAAAACAAAAATGTAAACAAAAGGGCAACGAAGCGAACGCCATCGAATTAACCATATTTGTCTACTTTTACAGGTCCGATGTCCTGGACACTAGCATTTTTGTAAACAATAACATCGGCTAATAGAATTCCTTGTCGTTTCCATCTCTTTCTTGTGCTTATCTTGACTGTCAAAATCATTTCTTGATTTAATGACTATTTTACGTTTTGAATAAACGAGGCATTCAATAACAATAAACGTCACGGCAAAATGATGTATTGAATTGTTATTGAATAACTCGCTTGTTTAAAACGTAAAAGGACGAAATAAAAATTGCTTGAATAAAAGAGACAAATTCTTATCTCGATGCTTCGTTCTCCAAACTCGTTTAAGAGACTTTACTACGGAAAACTTCAATGAGCTCAATTTGACAGCTCCATACCCTCTTTCGATTAGTTCTACCTTGAAAATTCGACCTTAAGTGATAACTGAAAAACATAAAACATTGTTTCTTGGTACCTATGATGTGCCCTGTTATGTGAGTGTCGCTCTCTTCGTTATTTACAGCTTGCAGATTCATTCGTTGATCTGTACAACGTAAGAACAAAGTGTGTATCATTATTATACTCAAGTATGAGTTCAGTAATAAAGATTCAAACACCCCTAAAATCTACAGTAAGTATAAATTATTGCATCAAGCGGGCTAATTAAGTCAAAAGATGTGAGCACAATTTTGAAATGTAATACAATAACAAGGCTGACGGCATTCCTTTGGATACTTTAAAAAAACATGAAGCAGTACTATAAAACAAAAGCAACAACAATATTGCTTAGAAGAATTTTGTTCTGCTTGTCAAGGCTTGAAATAGCGATTAGATATCGGACATTGTTTGATCGAAAACTTGTTATGTCCGACCCAAATTACATTGGACAAGTGACTTTTCCAAACCTTAATCAAATTGTATCGAACATTTTGTCTGTCTGTGATAACATTGTTATTTCAAGCAGTTTCAAGACCTGTTAGAGACTTACATCCTTGTCCTTTGAGTCTGTCAATTGCATGTGGTGTCACTTTAACGCAACCGAGAAATCCAGCTCCCTTTCCTTTGTGCACTTTCCTTTGATTCCAGACACTTATGGTAAACGATTCGTTCTTTACTAATATCCTGTAAGAAAATATTAATGGTACACCTTGAGGTGGTTCTAGTAACTAAAAACCTCCTGACAAATATTTACTATTCATAGAATGATATGGTAATTATTTGGCATTTAGGCTTTACAGTGATTTTTCAAGCATGTTATACCATTTCTAAATGGTAGAATTTAAGATCTCTATGGGTTGTTTTGAGCTAATTTTCGTACAAGAAGTGCAATAAAATAGTAACAGCGAAATATCGGATAGAATCAAGGTTCTTACAGTTAATTATCCAAACAACATAATGTTTTCTCATATTCATAAAAAAATTTAATTCTTTCCGAGACAGTGATAATTAATCTAAGGTGCTTGGATGGTGCCCTGACCTAGTACTTGTAATGTGATTTGGACTATTCAATTAATTTAAAAAAACAAACAAAAATATTTATTTATTCATATTTATTCATTTATTAAATTTCTCATTTAGTGTTTCTTTTGTTCATCGTCTTGTTCTCCCTTGTGCATTTTCTTGTTTTGAGTCATTGTTTATTGTCTTTTGTTTAGTATATCATTTATCACTTTGTCAATTAGTTTATCAATTAACTCTTTTCTAGTTTTTATGAAAAGATCTGTGCTTTTTCTGACTTCACCTCAGTCACACATTTAAGAGAGTTGATGACATGAGTTAAATCAAAATAAATTCAGATTTTCACATGGCACAGAGTTTTCAGTCATTTTCAATTGGTATTGGCCACGTCATTCTTGTAGCAGTTTTGTTTCTAGCATTTCACTTTTGGCCAGGTGGTAGGTTTTTTGCCTTTTATTACTTGTTTTTGTCCATAGTTGATTTTATTTTAATATTTCATAGGACTCATTTTGTCATTTTGTCATTTTACATTATTTCAGTTTGAACTCTCAAATATATTGAATCATTAATCATCAATTTGAGTTACAAACATCGCCATACACCTGTTAAGGCTACAGCACTTTCATTGTACTTAATTATACTTAATCAAATCAAATGAGAAACAAAAGACATACAGATCGTAGTGTTCTTTCCATTCTGGATCTACGGTAGATTTCAAAGACTTTGTTGTGTGGCATTGTCCGCTACCATCCACTTTGATCCGTGCAAAAGGATCTGGTAGACCTGCATAAACAAAAAACTGATTATCATGAAATCACTTCCCTTTCATCTCAAAAAGAATGTCATATTGTGAACAAAAAATAATTTTTTCTTAAAATAGACTTTATTTAAACTCATAATTCAGACAAAAATTTTGGTGGACCATCTCCAATATTGAATTACATACAACCAGAGAATTATCAATTATATAAAATAACAATTATCAGCAGCATTGTAATAAACAGACTAAAGATTTCGAATTTTTGTGAAAAAGGGTCAGGGTCAAATTAATTTGGGGCTTATTCTATAAGAATTAAATTAGCTTTGCAAAAAACAAAAACATAAGTTCTCGTAGGAATTAGGAACTTTCCTTAAGATACACTTACGGAAAAAGTCATGTTTTGCCACATCCTTTGCACAAAGTACTATAAATTTAAATAGAAAAGATTTTTAAAACATAAAAGATGAAGAGTTGCAGGAAGAAAAATTTTCACTTTAAGGGAAATTGTTCACCATTACTGAAACTTTATCAAGGTTGTTTCTACTCAGATCAGGAACCTAAAGTAGTGCCATAGTGGGCACCCCCCCCAGGATTTTTGAGGGGTTAAACTTTTTTAGTGTCCTGGGGTTGGAGGTTTTCTTTTGATCTAAATTCTATTGCTCTATTGTTCTTTTTCAGGTTCCAATCCCCCTGCCCACTAAGAATGCGCTTTGTAAATCCGCTGTTAAGAATACCAACATTTTGAGAACGTAAAAACAATATCCTCAACAGTGGGTATATAATTCTTTTCTGGAAAAGCCCGAAGTATTAATTTTAATTTGCCCAATAGAAAGGTAGGAATTAAACTTGTATGATGACATTTTAGTGATATTGGCACCACCTGAATTATGTTCAGTTAGATTCACTGATCAGTACCTTTAAAATGCATTGGATCACACTTCCCACTATTTTGATAAATCTGACAAATCTGCCATGTTGTTTTCAAGTTTTAAAGAGGATTTGTACGAAACAAATGAAAATAAAATGGCAGATATGTTGTCAAAAATGAAAAAAATAGTTAGTTGAATTTGAAAAAGATGAAACTTGAGATTCTTTCAGATGTTTATAGGTCGGGAAAAAAGTGTCTAAAATAAGGAAAAACACAACATGAATTTCCAATGCAATGGCTTCAATATTAGGTCACCCAGTTTTGACGTCAATGCATATTTGGTAGGCCTGTAGATTTAGGACACCATGAAATCTGCCAAAAAAAAAAAGCTACTCCAGTGGATTAAGGTTGAGTCAAAAAATCAAAATATTGAAGACGTACAAGTGACTCTGTATTTAACAGTTGGGCTTCTGTTGGTCATTGTATGTCATTATCGCATTTATAAACACCTATAATGAAAAAATTGATACAAGACTATAAGAGATTACATTAAAATTCTACATCATCTATATAACCAGATCTTAAAGTCCAAAACTTTCTTATACTAATGAAAGATGTGGAATATAGAGAAGTACCCCTTGTTTTCAAATAACCCAAACTGGATCCCTGATTTGAGAATCTATCATCCATCAATATACAAACTCATGCCACTTTTCAAATAAATAGTTGATATTATATCAATAGTTCGTTCCAGTCTCCACTCCATGCTTAGTGTTTGATATTAACCGGGGCCTGGTTTGTCTCTTATGTTTATGATAATAAAATTAACTTTTTAGACTTTTTTTGTGTAAAACCAGACAAAGTCAAATTTCAAAGACAAATCAATCAAAGTGAATTGAATTTTTATATTTTTTCAAGATTAATTTGATTGACTTCAATTAGAAAACACCAATCAGATACCAATTGATAATTGCACCACAAGTCAAGGAAACAAATATTACCACATGAGAAACATAAATACAGACTAATTTACAAAATACAAATCATGAATTTCCAACATTATCGTACTTTTGATTTTTAATATCAGTGGTTTGAAAAAATCTCAATCGAAAAATCAAAATCAATCAAACAATTAAATCATCAGTGCCGGACACAATCAAACACAAATCCGAATTTACCGAAAATTCCAAATTGATTTTGATTGTTCAGACCTATTTCAATGTTTTGATTTTTCAGAGACATAAAACATAAATTTCTGGCTGGAAGAAGTCAGTTTTGATTTTATTATTCAAAACCCCTTCATCAGAATTTTATGAAATTTTAGTACAAGAATCCTATAATTAGGGTTAGGACTGAACAATCAAAATTTTTGGAACGTTTGGTGTTCGATCTGTGTTTGGCAATTGAACACCAATATTTTTGGTCAGTCAAAGCAGAACATTCATTTACGTATACTATTCATTTCCAGGAGACCAAAAAGTGTTTCCCCGATTTCTTTTCGGATTATTTTTCAGGAAAAGGTTTCCTGCAAATTTTCTTTTTTCTTTCATAGCAGAAGGGGTGATCTTCTATTATCAACAATAAAAATAGAAACTTAAAAATGCTTTTGTTTTAAATGTACTATTTTAATTTTAGCTATGCCAAAGCCTTTCTTATTCTGAAAATTAGTCTTTTTGGAGAGATTTAGATGTTTAACTATTTTTGAGATTTTCACTGATTTTGTTGCCATGATTAGAAGAAAGTGAACTATCATTCATTAGAGGCGTAAGAAACTT
>JAUJPO010015013.1:0-19793 GCA_032270745.1 Tiaropsis multicirrata | reverse complement strand
AGACAGACAGACAGACAGACAGACAGACAGACAGACAGACAGACAGACAGACAGACAGACAGACAGACAGACAGACACTTACATTGCTTGAGGATCGATAGCCATATCTTCTTCTTCTGTTGCGGATTCCTTCTCTGGAAACTATAAAGAGATAAAGAATTCACTTTTACATTTGTGTGATTCCCGTCTGTGATTCCGTTAAAACCAATATCCAGTTAAATATTTACAACAAGAAACAAATTTCTTCTCAAGAATTGTTGTTGTAGATTGCACCTTGAAATTGGCGAATTCATTTCCAGTTTGTGGAGTTTGAGTGTGGTAGTTGTTGAAGGACGAAGAAGAAGAATCGAAGGGTGTTGTTTCAGGGAAGATGGATCGGTCGCCGAAAGTTGCGCTGTCTGGAAGTATGTCTCTGGTGAAAGGATTTCGAGAATTCTGTTGTTGTTGGCTCTTCGGCGTTGATTTTGAATGAGAGGCTTCTGGTAGGAGTTGGTTTCGAGGATTCTGTTGTTGGTTGTCTTGCTGGTTCTTTGAAGATGATCGTGAATGAGGAAGAAGTTGGTCAGTTTGGTGTTGGCTTGATGTGACAGGATCTGATTGTTCAACCAGTTCCTTGTGTTGTTCCATGTTGCCAGAGCCAACATCAGTTTCAACGGAGGTGTTGGCACCGCCATTCGTTTGTGATGTGCTGCTCAGTTTTACTTTCTTCTCTGACGGTTCCGCATTATTTGTTTCTGTTGAGATTTCTATGGAAATAAAAACGTAATTGAAATACCATTGATAGAGTATGATAACCAGTTGGCGTAACTAAATTTTTATCCCGTATATTGTTTTCAAGAATGCTTTTTTTAAATCATTTTTTTAACATCTGATAATATAGGTCAAAGAGAGTATGAAACATGTATTTGATTGATTTCAATTATTTTGCTATATAAGATATAAGTTTGAAAGGTTTGAAAGTGAAAATTATTCACCCAGTTGGCGTAATAAACTTTAAACATCGAATTGAGAAAATCGCACATGAATATATTTTATGAATATTGATAACATGAGATCTCCTGAGTACTTTTAGATTTACAAAAAAGGATGCTGACTTGTGTTTAAAAAGCTTTTACAGATACCTTTTAAACACCTTACATTTCTAAATATTCGCTCATTGGGGCCAAATTGTAGTTTATAGTTTTCAAAACCTGCAGTAAGTATTTTCTAGTGGTTGTAATAATTGCAGTACTTTCAGTAAGTGAACAATTTGGCCCCATTTTCATGCTATTTTTCTGTTTTTGTGTTTTGTTCCACAAAAGAAGACGTTGAAGTGCCACGGGTTTTTCCTTTCACTCGCTTTAAAAAAAAGGGGGGGTTTTCTAAAACATTCGAAATGAGAAAAAACATTCGACGTCATTGTTTTTGATGAATCGCACAGAAAATAAAAACATCACACGAACTGGGTAAATACTTTCAAAGTTGGGTGGTGTTATAATTTTGCAGATATTTTTATGAATACTGAGAATCTGAAAGAGAAAGTGTTTTTAAAATGGGTAGAGGAGACATTTTCTTTAGGGAGAAGTGATTTTTTCATCTTTATGATTTTTTCAACAGAATAGCCATAAGGATGTATTGTACAGGTGGGAAGGTAGATAAGCCATAGAATAAAATACGTATATTTCCATAAGGATGGTCTTATTAATTGATCTTTTATCTAGTTTTGAGATTATTGGCCCAGCGTTTAGCGTACTGGGCCTTTCAAGAGCGTTTTGTACGTGACGCTGATTTGATCTCACTAGCCCGCGTGCATTTAGCGACAGAAAACAAGTTGGACTTTATTTGCATTTACAGTCTAAATTATCTCCGTCACGTTTATCTCCTTTAGTATGCGCGTACTTTGCGACTTTTAACTTGCTCAGGAATAATAGCCTGAATGTTACCTCCGTTATATCTAGCTCCTTTAGTATGCCGGTATTTTTCGACATTCAGCTAGGTCAGGAATGAATATTTATTTTTTCTCTGGTTTTCTGGAGCTTTATACTCTAACAGTTTATGATGACTCTTTTATCGATTTGAATTTGGTTTAGTTGGTTGGCTTATTTATCCTGCTTACATATTACAGTAAGTTGAAAATTTATTGTGCATCAATCAATCTACCATCGGCTGCTATATTTAGTAAAACCTTTGATTTATTTTTTATTTTCAGTCTTTAGCCACTTGCTGTTTTATGTTCACGACTTTAAAATAGTTTTTCAGCGATAAGGTTCTTAAAAGCTGAAAACATGGCTACCACTCCAATGCCAGCTTTTTGTGTTTATACTTTACATACTTCAGACTATTCCTCAAGATTTGACACCTGGGTATGGTAACAATTATATATTACTTTTTCAAAGAAATGTTTTCAAAAGTTTTGAAGCAAATTTGAACTTTTATGGGTTGGTCGAGCTATAGGTATGCCCCCTATGGACAATGCAGTGCTTTTACGATGGTAGCACAGTGGGCGCATTCTAACCTCTAAATACCACATTTTGTACGGTGTGGGGGATATTTTGCTTCCTAAAATCCCATTGTACAGTACATGGCCCGTCATCGATATATCGTACAATGTATAAAGTTGGGTCCTACGGCCTATATATGTAAGGTGGTTTTTTCTAACCTTTAAATCTCACCGTACTCCCACCGTAAAACATCAAACAGTCGTAGGTCGTAGCAAGCTGGAAGTAAATTATATATACCTCAACTCAAGGAGGACCAGATTGTCTATCCCACAATGCACAAATAATTAAATTAAATTAGATTGATTAGTTTGATTAGTTACATTAGGTTTGATTAAGTAATAGTTCTTTAATTAATCGCACTGTAAAATCTCAAATACAACAATAGTTTCACTAATTTATTGAGCTTCGACATTGCAAAAAATAGTAAGAGTTTTAATCTACCGACAAAGTTCAATTAAGTTCTACAACGTTCAATTAAAAAAACTGTCTGATTAGTTTGGAGTCTGAGTCTGAGAAGGGTGCAGATAAACACTGGATTCTTCCACCGTGTTTTCTCGTGCATCAGAAACTGTTCCTACGTGCGGTAAAAACTGCCATTTTTGTATACTTTTGAGGAGGGGGCGAACAAAGTCGAATTTTGGATTTCTGTCTAGCTATAAATAGACATTTTAATATAATCTTAATCAATTCAAAACATGAAACTACTTTTTGGGAGTATTTCTTCAAAGTTAGAGCTTCAACAAAGAAATACTTGGCATTGTATCTTTGTTTCTTTGTTAAGGCTGATCATACTTTAAGGTCCTTTTTTGGAGTTTTTTTTGACTTGTGACGTCATCAAAAATTGGCAAATTCAAAACTTTTGCCAAAATACTTTCTAGATTACCTTCTTTATGATGATTTAATACCCTCATTTTTCGCCTTTTTTCGACTTTTTTGAAAAGTAATGTTTTAGCATTTAGGCCATAACTCTTGATCTAGTTGACCAAATTTGACAAATGACCCCTCAAAATTTAAGTTTATCCTTCCTCTTTCCAATGCAAAAAGATTGATTCTTTAAAAGTTCATAGAACTCGAGAAAATTCACTTCAAAGAGGGGGACTTTTTTCTGGGACACCCGGTAGATATGTGTGAAGATTCTTCTTTTTATATATTGGGCTATTCCAGAAAAAAGAATTTCATGGGGATGGAGGATATTGTCCGGAAGTAACATAAATCGGCTCGTGTCCGGGGGGTAAATATGGGTGTCCGGGGGGTAAATTAACGCTTGTCCAGGGGTAAAACTATTGTCTGGAGGTCAAAAATGTAAAATGTCCGGGGGTAAATTATGAAAAAAGGTAATATCCTCAAACCCCCGTGCATAATTTCTTTCTGCACTCTTTTATACTTTTTTAAGGTGCTGTTTCTGTACGTTAAACAAGGAGATTGACTACTACGAGTTATGTTTACATTCCAATGCCAATTACAGAGAATATGCAATGGCTGCTGGGTAAGTTATGCTAAATTGCCCTTTTCATAAATTACGTCACGAACAACAATATTGTCTCTCTTTCAAGATGTTGTCAAAAAAGCTAAATTCTAAAAAGGGAAAGAATTTCTCCTCAATTATCCTCAAATCTCCTCATTTTTGAGAAATTAAATGTTGTGGGAACCGTGCATATGGATTTTTGTAAAACTTATTTGAAAAAGTATTAATTTAATTGGAGTGTCTTGAGAAATAATTCCCATAGTAAATATTGACCTTCTCATATAGTAATTATAAAAAGGACTGGGAGTAGTTTTGTCCTGTCATCATGAAACATTTATATGATATTTGAGGCCACTAAGGGGCCACTGATTTTCCTAGGATCGTACTGTTTTAAAGCTGCGATTGCGCTATACTAAACTATACTAAAATCCATAAGAATTCAATGCTCATCTATCTATACGAAACCATTCAAAAATGAAGTCAAGAAAAAACGGTGGAATTTTTTTTCAAGTAAAAGCGCATAGCAGGAACACTAAGTAATAGATTTAGATTTTCAGAAGTTTGAAAATTTCCGGTTCAATTCATTCGTAGTCTTTATTTTAAAGTTTCTTTCTCAATATAAAAAAATGCGAAAAATTATCTACCCATCCTTTTCTATCGAGTTACTGGGGCTTTTCTTAGAAAGAAAAATGCGTTTAGATTCAATTTAATAAAAACAATTAATATAGGTGTCAGGTATTTTTGGCTCAGCTTGGGGGTATGCTTAAAAATTGTTTTGTTCTTTAACAATAGCCCCAGTGTTCTTATATTGTCCTTCGTACAAAAATCTTAGCCTCAGTATGTTTATAAGCCGTGGTCCATGCGACCAACTGGCATGACTTTCTAAATATATGAGCTTAAATCAATACTTAATGAAGTTTAGGATAGTACAGATTAAGAATGAGTTCAAGGTTAAAATAAAAGTTTGACTCAGCTTACATGGATCAGTTTTATATAAAAGTATTCACTTTATAGTTCTAAGAAAACAAACATTATAGCAAAGCTGTCCCGACTTCACTTTTTTTTATATTTACAACACAATTTAACACAAAAGAGCCAGTCTCAATTCGGCTTTGAATTATAAAAGGTTTAACCCTCAAATACTGTATCTTATGTTTTTTTGAATAAATACCAAACCATTTTGACCAGTGGAGCCTCATGCGTTGAAATTGGAATTCATATCGAAATTCTGGACGCTTCCTCCTTTCTTAGCCGGTAGATAACAACAATACCAACGGATCGTCGTCGAAATCACCACAATCATGTTTCCCATAAAGAATATTAGCTCAAAACAAGTCAGCGCTGAGATGCCAGAAAACAATCCCAGTTGACCTCCAATATCTCCGAGAAGGTTCTCCAGGAAATAATACGTTTCGTCTTCAATGACTTTGGTTTCTAATGTTTTAAAGGAAATGGATAGTTGGAGTTGTTCGTCTTCGTTCAGTTCCTTTTGCACCTTATCCGTCTCTCGCATTTTAATCGGGTAGTTTGAAAAGGAGCTTTCGATTTCGTATTTGATCTCATCACACGGCTGCCGGCAATCTACAAGACAGTCCAATTTCCCTTCGATAGCCTGTTTCCGATACGTGTCTGCGCATGTCATGTCGTATTCATCGCACGTTCGAGTCCCATTCAAAGATGGTAGCCAGTAGCTGCTACATTCGCAATGTACAAGCTGCTTGCGCGCTAGACAAATTTCCTGGCATGCTTGAACTGAATACTTGTCGATAAATTGGTTCGAAAAAGATCGATTCCCCATATCTTGTCTTGAATGTTGGATACAAGAACCATTTTGAAAAGGGTCTGCCCGTACAACTTTCGTTTTGCTCAGCGTAAGATAATGTGCAAAATTGGGCGCCAAATTGAACCCATTTGTGTACGGCTCGATGCGGCTCCCCTGTTCTCCTATGTGTAAAACTATCCCAGCAGTTTCTGTCAAATAATTATCCACATATTCCTCTTGGTGTAAATCGAGCTTTACTTTGAGGCCGTGATCTGGACCCGCTCCTGTGACTTTAAGAACGGTCTTGTTTAGGCTTTTATCTGGCACGTTAAATGCGTAACAATTTCCGTACCGCCAATGCCAAACCGGTTTCCACCATCGGTCAGCTTTACAGTTGTAGTAGTCTTTCCATTTACATTCGGAAATCATGTCGTTTTTGGTGTGACCGTATTGAAAGATGCTTTCTTGCTCGAATTGGGCAATGTTTGCTAGACGTAATAAAATTCTCATTTTTACGGCGTATTCTTTGATATCGTTTTCATCAACATCAAAGTAATCCTCTGAATTCTCTTCTTCAGTGGCTTTAGGCGGTGGCTTCCAGTTATCTTTAGTGAAAGTAAGATTCGCGGGTTGCTTTGGAGCTGTCGCAGCTCGTTTCCGTCGCTTCTTAGCCTGTATCTCGTCTGCGATGTCCACGAATTGATCATGGGCTAGTAATTTGGCTAGTTGACTATGCTGAATAGTATTTGTGTTGCACAGAGTGATGACAGGAAAGACTTGACTACTCTCTTCTTGAAGGTACAGTTTTGTTTTGGTCGGCTTTTGTAGGTAGCGAATGACCAATGGATAAATTTGCATATATAAGAACACCTAAGAATGCATGGATAAAGAATGTTACTTTTACATCGATTGAACGCAAACAGTGAGTTGTAAGAGTTTCATAGCGTAAAATGATTGATATCCTTGTGATGGTTAAATTCGATATATTAGAGATGTATTATTTCGCCGTAAAAATATCGAAATTCGTAAGGCAATTTCCCTGATATTGGAAATCCAAAAAAATTGCATAAGACCAAAACTACAAACCCGGATATCGTTTGATAAAAGCCCTATTGATCCGGAACAACCCGAAACATCCCTTCCGTTGAACGGAACAGACCCTACCCTTCAACAAATCTGTAGGATAGGATGACGCATTTAAATTCACATACAGTTGATGTTATATATCAACGATACTGGCTTTATGAATCGGAAGTGGATAATTGTCAAATAGGCTTAATTATATTTCATTTTTA
Source organism: Tiaropsis multicirrata (assembly GCA_032270745.1). Classification (NCBI taxonomy): domain Eukaryota; kingdom Metazoa; phylum Cnidaria; class Hydrozoa; order Leptothecata; family Tiaropsidae; genus Tiaropsis; species Tiaropsis multicirrata. The sequence continues at coordinate 12,791 of JAUJPO010015013.1, read as the reverse complement.
TTAATAAATTTTAAAAGATTTGAATTCAGTGTCGTAGCTACCTGGAAAAAGGAGGCCCTCCAAAAGAATTCTCAGAGAACATTTCCTGATCATAAACATATGGAACCTCTAATATTTATTTCAATACTACGGCGCTGTAATTTTCAGAAAAGTTAAGGACATCTGAAGCTCTTTATATTAGTGTTTACCTGACATGTGATGATAATGGCAATCCATAACCAACGAACTGAAACATGTGACGACATGAGGATGTGTGAAAACCCATGCGCCGTTGTGTTCGACGCAAAGTTTTTCCACAAGAAAGATAAACCTTCTTCGCTCCTTCGCCCACCAACATTGGTGGAAGACGCTTTCGTCCCCTCCTTTTTGTATTGATTTTCCTTGGTTTCAGTGTTTTCATTGACAGAGCTTAGGCGTCGCCTATCAAGGCTCTCCATGTTTTGCTGATCTACAGTATCGGTTTTACTCTGAGTTTTGTTGTTGCTTCTTTCATTAACTCTGGGCTTCTACTGAATGATTAAAACTAACCATTTCTTCGTGCAAAAAATATGTCTTGAGTATCAAAATAGAACTGTAATTGTTTGTAGAAGATTTCTTTTGAAAATAAAATTCGCACTGAAATAACATTTTATTTCACTTATTTCTTTTGAACTCCATAGAAACTAAATAAGAGTTACGTTATTTTTAAAAAATTTCATAAACTCCCACCTCTACTTTTCTTTGATTTTTTCTAATTATCAAAAATTACTTGAAAACTTGCTGTTGTATACAATATCCCAATTTTTTTTCAATCGTTGCATTGGTTGCCATACGCAAAGAACATTTCTTTTTTTTAATAATATGCCGACCATTTTCGAATGTGCTAATATATTAAATTTCACTGTACTCAACAAAAGATAACAAACTCTTTGTTTATAAGAAAGATTTTATAAGAACATCGAGCCTCAGATTTGATTTGATAGGTAAATTTTACCAAAAAAAACTATATAGAACTCATAATTTGAGCATGAGAGTTTTCCTAATGAAAGCTCAAAACAAGGAAAGCATTTTAGGCATATATTTAAAAGTGGGTGGGGTGGGAAATTTGAGAAAATGTGGATCAAAGTTAAGAACATCCGACGTCCTCGACCGATATATACTGGTTCTTATACTGTTTTAAGATAATAAAACAGTTTGAAACTACTTCTCGATTTCAGTTTTCTTCTTCTTTTCTTCCTGTTTAAAACTTCCTTGAATTCTTTATATTTTAAGTAAAAAATGAAAATCAAAGATAGCAAGGAATGATTTATCCAAATAACCTCTTATCTACCAAATATAATCTTAAATTCCTGTCTTGTTTGTTTGCACATATAATACTAACATAAGTCCAAAATTTTAATTTAATATTTTGAGAAAAATAATTCTTAAAAATTAAAAAGCCCTGGTTTCAACTTTTCTCATAATATTAGTCTGTATCAAAGCCAATGTCTACGAGAATGTCAAAATTCACTATCATTACTTTATTGACGAACAATAAACTTGTACTTTTGAGTGACTAAAATATGTCCGACTAATATTTTTGCCCAACTATTATTTTTACGGTCGGACAAAAGTCAGTTTGACTTATTTCCAATTCGTTTAGAGAGGCGACAAGCACGGGATTTCGTGGTGAAACACAAATTGATGTTTTCATGAAATTTATGAGCACTTCAGCCCAACATCTACGTAAGTTTACAGCAATTTTTGTTTCCAATCAAAATCAAAAGATCGAAAAGAGAAGATTTCAGTAACAACTCTTTCCTATATTCAATGCGTCTGGGGAACAGTGGTTAAATGAATGCAAATATTTTCGGTTAAATATGGTTAAAACGTTTTTTTTAATTTGAACAAGACGCGTAGGTAAATGTATATAGTGGCAATGAGATTTGTTTTTGTTGATGAATTATTTTATCGACGAAAATTGTTTGGTGGCGATATATTTTACCGACGAAAATTGTTCGAAATCTTTTACTTACGAATAATTTCAGCCAACGGAATTTCTTTTTTGTCCGGCGAAATTCTTTACCGACATATTTTTATTCAGACTAGTTAAAAAGAAAACTAGAGCTGTATGTTTTCTTATACGGATACTTTATTTGGATTAACTTTCGCGAGATAAAATGAAATGAAAATCACTCATTCCAGAAAGTTTATCTCGCGAAATTTTGCCATAATTTTAATTTTATAATAAGTGTTCTAAATCTACGTCAATATACTCAATTATGTCAAATAAATCCGTCATTCGCCAAAGTTTATCCAAAAATTATGCGAGTTTTGACCTCGCGAAAGTTAATCCGAATAAAGTACACATTTTTGTGATCCTGTTTTATCAACTCTTTCTTTGTTTAATGAAAAGAAAGATACTTGAAAGTCACAAAATAGTCCCTCGAATAAAGCTCCACAGTCTAAAAGCTTGCATACGAAAGAAGCCACTCCATCAATAAGATCTCAGGCCTCCCAGACCTCCTGTTTTTCCTGTATTTTAAAATTTTGCTATTTTTTACCTGTTTATTCCTGTATTTCCAGGCCAACAAAAGCAAAAAAATTGTAAAATATAATTTTTCAAGACCTCGCCCACCTAGTGATCAGCCTGATTGCGTTTATATGTGATTTATAATGTTAAAATTAAAATAATTTGGTGTGATGGTATGAAATCGAGTTTGTAGCCTGATCTTAAAATGAGCAATTGTAAAAGCATGGTGGCATGAAATTTACTGTATAGCATGTTCGTGGAAATTAAATTCATAGTGTGATTTTAAACTTTGTGGTGTGACGATTTAAAGGGCCTAATTTTCAAATCCTTCTTCTATCGTTAGTCAACCATGGTGGGGCCTCTTTAGATGCTTTTAATTGCTCAACCTTTCAATGTCCTATGTTTTATGTTCGATCGATTTCTTTAGCTGTTGCTTCAACAATTTGAAAGAATTGTTATTTCAAATATTGTCTACTAACAAACTACTGTGTTTACCAGGTGCCAAAAAAAAAGTTATACAAGTTTGAATTGTGGGTAAATGAAAAGACAATAAATTCTTTTTTCAGCATAATAGAAGAAAGTCTAACTAAATTTTTGGTATATTTATCATATATACATTTTGTTACACGACATTACCATCCCCTTGAAAAGCTACCTTATCATAGCATGATCTACAGTAAATTTGCAGATTCGTGCTTTCAGTGCCCTCAAAGATTTTGGTTGCTTTCCCACATCCTGACTCCAAATTTTGTGTTTTCAATACCCCCGCAGAAAGAAGTCATAAACTGTAAGCTCTGGTGGACAGGCTTTGGGAATTGTCAAGGTTTTTCAACATTCAAAAGAGTTTCGACAAGGGTGAAGTTTTTCCAACGTTTTAAAAAAATAATTGAAAATCTCAAGAGAAAGTTTTGTTCTCTGTTTTTATTTATCGATTTTTCATACTTTTTGAAAATAGTTTTTTTTTCAAACTTTTGATCCACTCAACCAAATTTAATGTACAGTATGACATACCAAACTTTAAGTTGAACTAACCTCTACGTTAGGTTTAAAAATTGATGGCAAAATCACCCAAAATTCTGCATCAAACTTGTATACTTTTTTCTGGCGTACCTGGTAGACCTTTTTAGACAATTATTTTATTTATTTTGACTACTGAGTTATGTTGATTGGAATCTATTTTAGCCAATGAAGGGGTCTGGGCTCCTTAATCACTATATTGTTATTTTTAATTTAAAAAACTATATTTAATCTTAGAGGTTCAAGCATAAACAAATAAGTATTGGAAATTATTGATTCTTAGAAAAATAGATCTAAAAGGTCAAAATAAATACTCAAAAATCTAAAATTTTAAACAGCAATGAAAGTTTTTCAAGTGCGATTGCGTGAAATTGGGGTCACAGGAGGTCTCGAAAACTTCACCCCATAGTTCAAATTGTTTGATACATCTTGATATAATTATCTATTAACCATATTGATAGTAGTGATTTAGTTAATCTTTTAAACTGATAAAATTTCCGTAGACTCTCTAGTTGTTTTAAAGAGCGAAATTCCTGTATTTTCACAAATTTTCCTGTTTCTTCGCATAATTTTTTCTGTATTTTCCTTTATTTTGGATGATTTCTGTCCTGTATTCCTGTTTTATTTTGCAAGTTTGTGAGGCTGGGAGGTCTGATCTTCTTAAATTTCATTCGATTTCTTCTTATTTTACTGTAGGTATGGAACAAAGGATTTTAGAAGCAGGTCGAAACCATCTTAAATATTTTGAAAAATTGAAGAAAGAATTCAATGTAGGTTTACTTAGTTCTACTTGAACTATAGCTTAACTATAACTACTTTCTCTCTTTGTTCTTTTTTAGAAGATATTCATATTCATTTCATGTTAAAAGTAGGGTGGCATTTTTTAATATAATTCATCCTCAACACCATACGCCGTTCTCTAGTGCAAAAGTCGCTAAAAATCGCTTGAATATAAGAGACAAAATTTTGTCTCGATGCTTCGTTCTTCAAACTCGTTTAAAAGACTTTACTACGGGAAACTTGAGCGGTCTCAAATTCGTAGAATCCTGTATTTCATTTTGTCTACACAGCAGACACACAGCGTTATTACAACAATATTTCAACGCCCAAATAACGTCTTGACGTTGCAGCAACGGTTTTTTGATTTTAAAACTTGTTTAAACTTTTTCTCCATTTTTTTTTTATGTTTAATCTACAGTTGATCAGATCGCTGTATCTTGCCTGCCATGGACGAGTCCAGGCTATCGATGAATTGGAAATGTGCATATCCAGGCTAAGGTTTCCAACGGAATTTGAACTGATGACGGAAACATTGGAGGGGAAAAACGGTATTGTCAGACCCCGCCAGGTAAGATATTTTAACTCTTTCCGTACCGTCAGAAAGTAAAAAAATCCGACAAATGAGAAAGTTTGGAGGGCGTTTTCTCACTAATGAAAAGACCTGAAACCGTCATTTTTTCAAAGCAAGTCAAAATTTATATCAGAGGCTAGAAGGTGAAGAACATGATTTTTTGGCTGAACCTGAACGGGTGAAAGAGTTACTCCGCGTTTCTTCGACACATATTTCAGTTTTTATACGTTTATTTTACTCCGTATAATGTCGACGTAAGAAAGGGCATCCAAAAGAGCATTAAAACTTTTTACCGAAATTTGAAATAAGCCTAAAAATCCTCAATACTAAGAAAATTTTGATGAAAATACAACGCTTTCACATATAATTCACCTCTAGGCCTTTTGAAAATCGTAACAAGGTCTACGTAGCAAGTATTCTTCCTTATTTTTACCTATTTACAGAATTTCGCCTTCTGAGCAGAAAGTCTGTTGCACAAAGATTATCACTAAAAACAGTTAATAGAAACCAGGATGACACAAAAGAAACGAAAAGTAAATAATCGATACTATCCCTGGTTTCTACATGCGATGAAAAAAAAAGCTTAAGGAAACCTCGTTCAATCTTCAATACATCCTACTTTTTCTTACTATTTTCTTGATAAAGGTCAGTCAGACACGTTATGCGCTTTTATCCGACCGCGTCACAGCAAGCGAAGAGCTGAAGCAGAAGAATGGACAAATGAGTTACTTGCAAAATCTGGCAAAGGTATTTAACTTTTATGACATTTTTCACCCAAATTATTATAGTAGCTGAATTTCCTTTTCTAGAGTAAAAGTGCATAAATTCTCGACAGCGTTATCAAAGTTTGCATACTAAATGGGGAAAATGTTTAGACAAGTGGCGTCAATATTTTGCCCGTTGCCTAAAAGATTAATATCTGTGCTAAACGCAACTGTATTTCAATGGAAGAATTTTTGTTTTTCAAAATGATAACGTCATTTACGACCCGCTTGGACTTTTCAGCATTTCTATACTCAATATGTCATTGTTACCATCTTGAATTAATAAAGAACAAATATAAATATCTGTATTTTGTTCAAGGAAAAAATAATTTGAGTATTAGTTCATTAGTCATCTGCATCTCAATACCTCGATACAGTACAATGGCGGTACGCGTTGGGCCCAAATTACACTGTCGGGCCGATAATCATACCGCGCGGGCAGAAAATAACGCTATTGTTATTAAATTTTAAATAATAATCTTTTCACTCCCTTTGAAAATACTCAGCCTTCCTTAAAGGATTCCATTTTTTGGAGTCATCCAAATTAAGTGATATCTTCTACTCGTCGAAAATGTCATTTTTTTATCTTTAAGGTTCAGGAAGAAAACAATGGCACCAATCCAGAACCATGCCCTATTTGTGTCTTCCCACTTGGCTGTGAAGTATTTATTTATTTTTCTTCTGTTTTATATAATGTATACACAGGCTAGTCTGTTTGATGATTTGTACATACTCTAATCCAATTTTCAAGATAGATTTTCTATTATTGAAAGTACTTTTATTAGAGTAATTTATCTGAAATAATAAAGGACTATAGATATTTAACAACTTTTCGATTGAGTAATCCCAGAAAGCCGGATGATTGCCACTACTTTTATTCATGATATGCGTAAGTTGGCATTACGTCATTTTTCCTAACGGAAACAGCAGAAAAATCCGGATTTTGCCCTCTTTTTTTACAAAAAATCCGGAATTGGCCCTCTTTTTTGGGTGTTTACGTTAGGAAAAAATGACGTAATGCAATTATATGGTCAAATTGTGTTTTAATTTGTGATTGTCAAATTTATGATATCCATTACGTAATCTTTTTGCACCCTAAAAAGCCGGATATTTGCCACCAATTTTGAATTTAAAAACAATTGACCATATAAAAATTTTACGATGACAAACTCATGATTTATCTCTGATGAAACTTTTTACTTAAAAAGTAGAGGCTGGTCTCCACTTGCTTTTATAGAAGGGAAATTGGCTTTAATTTTTAGTGGGCGATTATGGCGTGTGGTCACTGTGTATGTTGCAAGTGTATGACCACCCTTCAACGGCGAAACAATTTCAAAAGAGCAGCCATACAGTGCCCCATGTGTCGTGCACAAAGCAAGTTGACGGCCATTTCTATCGTGACAGCCAAGCCAACTTCTACTTCTAACAAATCCGCCGATATTGAGAATTTGGATGGTGGTGATAATGATATTTTTGACTCGAATGTTTCTGTTCAGGTAAGTTATAAATAAGACAATTTTTAACTTAAGTTTATATTACAAAAAAAGCTGATAGTCTACACATTTTGATAGATTGCTCCTGAAGAGGTAAGGTAGTAGATACCTCGTTAACTATAATACTGTGTGGATAAGCTTGCTATTTTTAGGGACATTAATTGAAGTACAAAAAAGGTGAAAATTTATAAGAAATAACAATGAAGAGAATGACTTTTTTTTTAATAATGTTATTTGTAACTAACGAAGTATAGGGTACTAATATAACAAGGAATCCCGTTGGAATCCTATGGAATCCCTTCGTATTCCCTCCAGAAGCTTCCAAATTTTCTCCTAAGAACTCGTGGAATGCTTTACAGCCCTAATATATGACCAGATACCTGTCCCAATAGTTTTTTATTTTTATTCTTTGGACCATATACAAAAATTACAGATTGGGTTTTAAAATATTGTTTTGAAAATGCCGTCCTAGTCGTGCAGTCGTGGCATTATTCTTATTTGTATTATTTTCTCACTGACCTACTAAATTCACTGGACAGTTTCAGCCTGGCCAACGAAAAACTTTGATGCTATTTTTTTGTCAAATATAGTCTATAAGCATGTATACGTAGCAACGTATACATTTATGATTATCATACTTGAATTATCGCTACTTAATGAAAAGTAATCAGTGAAAGTAATTCTAGCGCTACACGCTGTTTTGAATAGAGTTTATATAGCTCACTTGTAACGTTTAGAATTTTTTCTTTTTTTATATATAACACCGGAGGCACCCGGCACGCCATATTTGAACAAAACTAATAGTCTTGCACAATTAAATATGCTGGAGGCATTCCCGGTACGCTATAAAACAATACTATGGCACAGGCAAAAATTATTTTCCTAAATTGAACATAAAATTTCACAATAATTGACGTCAATGTTTTAGAAAATTTATTTGACGTCAATTAAGAATTGAATACTTTCAGATTTGAAAAAATCTTCCGACCAGAATAGCCGTTATTGCTTTTCTGGATATATTTTTGTGATAAATATTGTGAAAATAGTGAATATTATTGATGAACAAAATGCAGTCTTTGTTACAAAAAAAACACGTCTTTGCTAGTAGAATGTACCGTGGAAACGTTGGATTCGAAATTATTGCTCATGAGGGTTCCTTGTGGGAAAAACGTCAATCCATCATTCCAAATAACGAGTCGTCAGTCGACTTAAAACAGCTGTGTAAAAGGAGCTTCAACAAACCGCGTCGAAGCAAAGAGCATATTCATTTGAAGACCGGCTTGAATGTTCAAGAAGCAAATATGTTGAGATCCATGAAACGTGATTTGGGATGCACTTTACAAGAAGCGTGCTATCTAAAAAACGAAGACCGAGAAGATGTCCCGTATGATATGGATTGCTTTTTCAAACGACATAACAGTGATCTTTACCGAACACCATCCGACGAAATGGATGAACTTTCAGATCTGTTCGGAAACATGTCATTGTCTGACCCTCCCACTCCACCAATACAGGAGGATCAAATTGCCAGATTTGCTAAACTTTCCAAAGCTGAAGAGCGACGATACCGTCAACTAATCAAGCGACTAGACAAGAGGCCTTTAAAAAACAACTCTAGGAAAATTACTCCAGTCCTTGATTTGACACCGCCGCCCGGTCGACCGTTAGACGAAATGAGTGAGGTAGAATTGGCTACTTTTGTCTTCGAACGTTATGCATTTTACTATAGGAGTCTCAGAGTTGCTAGAACTCCGAAAGATTCTAACAGCAAACGCAAACATGAAGGTGATGATGATGCTCCAACAAATGTCAACAGTGGAAAGCGTAGACGTCTCTCAGCGGATGATGATAATGATGCCACTGCTCCAATGGCTAATCATTTCGACCATGTCTACAAACGTCAACGACAGTAATAACTAAACCTAAAACTACCAAGATCCTGGCAGGAGGGGCTCGTTAGTGTTGCCAGCAGTCCTCTTAGGAGAAGGAAAATCTCTGATATAAAAACCCGGACAAGACAAGCTCGTTAGTGTTGCCAGCAGTTATCCTAGGAGAAGGAAAATCTCTGATATGAAAACTGGACCTATATTGTTTGACAATAACGAAACGTTACTCAAACGAAACCTAATTTGTTGATTTATGTTCCAATAACATATAACAGAAATACAAAACACCGCGGAAAGGACACCAATGGTCAAAACGACGTCGGCGTGCCTGACACAAAAAATGGTGTGCGACTTCGCTACAAATAAAAACAACGACATTGCGTTCAAAGGACAAAGGTTGCTTGCTCTAATAACCATGTTTTCAAGAAAGATCATGTCAACAAAAAGACAAAACAATGGATCCATAATTATTATTTTTTGCGTTTAGACATTTTCCCATCATTTTGTAAACTAATTTTTAATTCAAAAATATATTCTTTTACAAGTCTAGAATATTCCATTCATTTTAAACGCTTTTTGGAATCTTTTCAATTAAAACTGATAAATGAGACCAATTTAATTTATTATTTTACGGGCATATCCGATCCTAAAACATTTAAATTTGAATTTGAATTTTTCCAACTGGTCGTGAAGAATCAGAACTTTGCTTTTTTTTACAGTTTTTTTCAGATTTCCAAAGTCTTTCTTCTTTTCTATAAAAAAGACTTTCGGTACTTGACGTAGTCTGTTTGAAGGCGTATTTCGTCTAAATTGCTGTATAATTCTATACGTTTTCTCAACGGACATCGTATTTTATCTCTTTTAAAATCCCTTGGGCAGGCAGCAAAAGCTGACTCGTAGGGTTAAAATCACAAAATTATACAATGGTTTTTAATCCAGAATTTCGTGAACAAATTATCTTCCTGGTTAATTATTATGACAGATTTCCTTTTTGGACCTACCTGGAGGTTCTATAAATTAACCCCTGTCCGTCTCTCCGTCCGTTTGTTCGTTATTAGCTTTTCTCGAGATTGTTTCATTAATTTTTTCTGATTTTTTGCACAAAGATTGGTATCCAGAAACCCTTAAATGTGAAGGAGCCCGATTTTTGAGAAAACGTTTTTCGCGGCCGATTTTGGCCAAAAACAGCCTGAAAAAGACAGGGGTGTTTTTTTCAAGATATTTATTTGAGAGAGAGGTGTTATAGTTTTTAAGGATGTTGAATATCGGAGACATGGGTGTGTTTTTTTTCAAGATTTAGACAAAGGTGCTCTTCTGTGTAATGGCTGTATTTGGCCTATAAATTGAGCTGTGTTCATTTGTTCATTATTATGGCCTTAAAGGTTAATTTCATTTGATTATCAGGTAGGTCCATCAAAGTATCACTTGTTCTTTTTTAACCTTAAACTACAAAAAAAAGTCACTCTCCATTTTAATCTTCTCTTCTATTTGCAACTTGCAGGGGAATTTTTCAACAAAAATTGAAGCTGTCGTTCGGCGTATTTTGTGGATACGAAAAGATCAACCTGATGCCAAAACCCTGGTTTTCTCAACATGGGCAAATGTGCTAAAAGTCATTAGTCAAGCCCTCGGCGTGAACAACGTGGAATTCAAATCACTGGCGGGTGCGCATCCTAAACAATTCGAACGTTCCCTGAACTTTTTCAAAGAAAGTAAAAGCTGTAATGTTTTGCTGTTGCCTCTTCATTCGGGTGCCAAAGGTTTAAATATTATTGAAGCCAGTCATGTGATTTTGACGGAACCGGCGCTTAATCCTTCAGATGAGTTACAAGCTGTCGGACGGGTGCATCGTATCGGACAAGAAAAGTAAGTATACTTTTAAATACCGACCTAACTTCAATTTCAAATGTTTAAATCGGAAGTTTTTGTACAGTTAGTCCGTATTATTGCGCACTATAACGTCGAGGAAATTTAAGATTCACAATGTAGGAAAATATCCGTGTCTTTTAATTTATTGTACACAAAAATCAAGGAAATTTAACATTCACAATGTCGAGGAAATTACTGTGTCTATTTCTTTCTTCAGAGAAACGTATGTGCATCGATTCTTTGTCAGGGATACAGTTGAGGAGAAAATGTACCATCTTTTTAAACCTAAAACTACACAGGAGAAAAACGCGTAAGTAGCTTAGCTGGACTTGTTTCTGTTTTATCTGACCACATTCTTAGTTTAAAAGAAAATTAATAAATTACCAAAAATAGTCTCAAAGTTCTTTACAGTATTCTACCAAACCATGAGTTTTATGTTTTATTAAACCTTCTGCCACTTGTGTCATACTTTCTTTTATTCCATGATCTCAATATTTTTGTGTTTAAAAATAGGTTTAGAGCCTTAGATTTATAGCAGCATGTTTGTTGAAAAATAGTTTTCAAAGACTTTTTTTTTAGAAGCGTGGAAATTGAGAGCCAGATTGAACCCTTTTTAACATATTTTAAGGTATATTGCTTCAGAGCCCGTTGCTCAAATTTTCATATTCTTATATAAATATTACTCGATTTTGCATTTGAAAGGTTGGAGAACGAGTTGACGGTTGATGATGTGGTCAGCCTCATTCAAAAAACACAAGAGGATGAAGGGGATGTCTTCCCTGTTGAATCAACAACTGATGACACCTCAGATGATGAAGAAGAAGACTTTCAGTTGGGAAATTATTTCGTTTAAATGTTTTTTTTTTATGGTGTCTCTGGTAAATATTATTCACCGTATATCAGCAGATGCTTCCACTATTGTTCTTTTATTGGAGTCTTCAATTAAGAAGTTAGCGAGATTACGACTCGGACTTGGAACTGTACATATCACGTCCTAAATAAATAGCCCCTTGCATAATCTAGTTATTACATGCATTTGCATTTTTACACCAATATGATTTCATTGTATTCGTGACAGAAGTTTCTAGAATTTGTTATTTACACTGAAAAGCCTTACTAAGGAGGTAACTTTCGTTATCTTACTTAACTCCTCCCTCTCCCCCTGGAAATGATGTCCGAATTGACACGCGATTGGGTTTTCTAAACTATATAGTCTAGTTTTCACATTTTGATAGCATTTTCAAAAAGAGATATTTTGTATTATATTAGGAAGATAGGAAAGAAATATTTATTTTATATCTTAAATTTTAAGTTTTGTAAATATTGTTGCAACAAAAAAGAAACTGTTCATATTTTGCTTTAAAAACTAAATTTTAGTCAATTCTGTTAAAACAGTCATCAATTCCGTTAAATATTTCTAAATCGAATGCTACATTATGTGTAAGTAATAGGATTTTATAGAAAACTTTCGACTTAAACTGCACAAGTATTTTGGGTTAAATACCTTAATGGGATTAATTTTCTCGAATTGGAAGATTAAAGATTTCGCGAATTTGACTGCTTTTAACCTAATTTCTTTCATTTTCCTAAGGGTTTCGGCAAAAAGCATCAAATAAAAATTTCGCGGGGATTTAAGTTCGCGAAAATGGCCAAAATTCGCGAAAATCGTGAAAATTAATCCCCTTAAGGTAAAGAGAATTTACTGGTTGTTACTAAAAGCAGGAACAAGAAAGTAACGAGAAGTAACCAGTAAATAACGAGAAGTAACCGGTAAGTAACCAATACTGTAGACACCGAAATGACACTTCATTGTCATGCAGCAGGTACTTTTGTCATCAGTCAGTTTTATTATGACATAACTTGACCACTTTTGGTACTGGAATTCGGACACTTATATCTCGTGATCGACTAGCCCGTTTT